>ML818911.1:33260-43855 GCA_009831015.1 Picea engelmannii | reverse complement strand
GTTATTGATATGTACATTTCATTCCCATTGACCTAATTTTTTGGTCATTTGTTGGACATTAGTAAAATTATCTTGTCTTATTATTTCATTTTTCATCTAGAGTGATTTGGGTTTCCAGCTAGAGGGTGCTTGTGAATAATGAAACTTGTTTAAAAAAGGCTTGATATGACACCTTCAATCTTATGCTTTGACATTGAATACCTTAAATCTTATACTTAGATATCTTCTAGAATACCTTCAATTTCTCATGTTTGTTGCCCTTTCAATATTTTGGGTTTTTTTACTATTTGTCAAGTTTTGTTGAGTTACCAAGTTTTTCCAAATCCCAAGCTACCCAAGCTTTTGTTGACTCCAAGTCTAACAACATTGAATGCAACACTTACCCTTCCCAACACTTTCACTAGCCAAACCATTTATGGGGAGATTTCAACAATGAGACACACCCTACTTTAAATTTTGAGAAGTTCTACAAGCCCAAACCCACACGCACCTAACATCCACAGTTCTACAAAATGCCTAAAGTATCAGTTGGGGATTTACCTGATGGAAAGTTTGTCTAGGATGAAACAACAAAATCCTCAAGGAGATGGAGAAAAATATATCAACATTATAGAGGGAAATCAAAGCAATAGTGGCAAACACTATGAAAGTGAAATAAACACCAGAGATTGCAACATTATTGTCTATAAAAGAACTAAACACTTATCAACAATTAAAATTTAGATACGTTCTACCTTTCACGGAGAGAAACGCCAAAACTTCTAAAGAAGGAAAGACTAAAGAGTCATCTCCCACAACTAGCATACATTGGAGTTGTTCTAAGATCAATCACATGAAGTTCAATTTCACAGAGCCTTAAGGGAAAACCCAAGGCCAATGGAATGTAGAGGTAATTATCCTAAACACTAAAGACAAGTCAACTACAATATTCTCTAACTTCGTGGAACAACGAAACATAACAAGGTAGAATTTGAGGTTCTCTATACGGGGATAAGTCTTTCTTTGAGTAAGAACATAAGGTGTTTGAAGGTTGAAGGAGACTCTCAAGTCCTCGTTAACCTTTTGAATAGAAGAAAAGAAAGTCATGCACTAGGAAGTCAAGGAAAAAATAAGATAAATGCAAAAATTTTCAATTCAATAACAAGCACATATGTAGAATCTACAAGAAGCGAACCAATTTTTTTAGCCAACTTGGGAATAAGTCACAAACTTGTGGATTGGACAGCTAATGAGAACCTGGAAGAGGGGAGCAGTAATATTACAATAGCCAACCCTCCATCTATTAGCCCCAAAAGGCATGCAAAAATATACCCCTAATCAAGGTTTAACTTTCAGTTTTTCTTACTGATAACCCTCGCTAAAAAGCACAAGCCAAAGGATTAGCAATCAATTTTCTTAAGTACTTAGTTTTTTTTATGTCTGAAAGGAAGTTAAGTATAAATTTTGTAAGGGAAGTGAAAGAGTAGCAATATTTTCAATCACTATATCCATAAAAACTACTTGGCAAAAACCCCCCAACCAAAACCAAAGGCATGGGGAATTTTGTAACTCCATCATAATCATGGCATGGATATGATGAACACCTTTTTTCTACCAAAAAACATTCAAAATATACAATAAATTATCCTTTGCAACTGGCTCTCTTGGAAGGACTCTTCTCAATTCATTCCTACTCTACGACAAGACCCCCCATGCCTCAACGACGAACTACCTCCTCCAAACAACAACGCAGAGGATGATCCATACATCCTACCAATTCTCCCTCTGGACATCATACTATACTGAGATTTCTTCATTCGACCTCAAATGTTAGGAGAGATGTGCTTATTCCATGACTGTTTTTGGATCCTCTCCTCCTATACATATCCACCCCAAAGCAGGATGTTTGGGATTGGATTTGAGTGTTGTTCATGCCTCAACTTGGATCTCACTCCCTACTCTACCTTACTCTACTCTACTTTCTGCATTTTGCCTTTTATAGGAGACCTTTTGGTACTCCTTCTTTGTAATGACATCATCTTAGTGGTCCCTTTGACCTAAATTTGTGGTCATCAGTCGGACATTAATAAAATTATCCTTATCCTTATCTACCTGATACCTAATATGCAATACTCTACAAACTATCTTTATTCCAATTAATTCATATTATGTGAATAAGTACTAATATGCAATACATCAAATATTTGTATCATTCTTCCACATTTTTCTCCATGGTTGGCCTTGATTCTCATGGTCCCACTGTTGAAATATTGTAACTGCAAAGAGTATTCTATTTATTGTTGATTTATTATTCATTAGATCAATCCCCTTTTGTGGATTTATCATGTTGGGCATTGTAATTGACCAAATCCCCTTTTGCGGATTGGTCAAACCCTAAATGTAATATGCAAATTAAGAAGTCGCCCCCCAGGCAAATTAAAGTGGTTCTAACCACCTAAAAAGAGAAGTCGGCCCTACTAGTGAAGAGACGCCTCCTTTCAACGCTTGCCAGTTTGTATAAATAAAGGAAGTCAATGCCTCATTTGTTCACTCACTCATTCGATCATCCAGAGCGCAAGTTTGGTAGCTGCAATTGCAGAAGAAGGAAGAGAGAGAGGCACATTACTTGGGAGAGGATATTCTCTAGTGTTTGGTTTATTGTCTTGGCATTGTATTGGCTATCTATATTAAGGAATTTTTTGTTGGGTTTTCTTCCCCATGAGGGTATCCCTGGATAAATGTTGTGTATCTTGTGATTGTGTTTCTCTCAGTGATCCTATCTATGCTATGGTTATCTAGTAAATTGAAAAGAAACATAATAATAGCTTAAACTCTAACATGATATCAGAGCTAAGCTGAAGAGAGCATCTTTCACAGGAAAAAGAAAAATGTCACTGTTGTCGTACAAGAAAAATAGGGCTTTTATTGAAGAGGAATTTTAGCCCAAAAGTCATCTAGAAAAGTGCGCCCTAGCCCAAGGAACTCTTTGGCACCTTCAACGCACCTTTTCAGTGGATAGAACTCCCGAAAAGTGAAACCCTAGTTTTCACCAGTACCAGAAGTACCAGGAAACCAGAAGTACCAGAAAACCAGAAGTACCAGAAAACCAGAAGCACCAGTCCATAAATCCGCTAGTCAAGTTTGAAGGGGCAAAATTTGGATTTTCTGAAATCTAACCACACCAGGCTACTCGCCTCGGCCAAGCACACCTCCTGGTAAGTTCAAAATTCAATTCTGAGCATGTTCATTTTTTGGTCATTTTCCTAGCTCCAAGTAAAAGATATCTGCAAGGATTAAACTTGTTGACAAGCTAGAAGGTGTGGAAAAATTATGTGCCTGGAAGTATAGGATTGGACTCATTCTTTAAGAGAATGACCTAGCAAGATTCATTAAATAGAATGTACCAGAACTCACCGATGATGCAACTAAAACAAAACACCAAAAGAACATAGTTAGGGCCAAAAGAATCATTGCAGATTCTATCAAAGATCACTTGATCCCTCAAGTGGCTTCAAAGAAGACTCTAAAAGAAATGTTTGATGCCCTAACCAAATTATATGAAGGAAAGAACATCAATTAGAAGATGTTCTTTCCAAAATATCACAATTCAAAGAACAACTAGAAGCAATTGAAGATACTATAGATGAAGACGAACTTATAATGACAGCCCTTGATGGTGTCACAAGACATTGGGATGGATTCATACTAACTATTTGTGCCAGAAAAGACAAACTACAATTTGACAATCTTTGGGAAGAATGTGTTCAAGAAGAAGCAAGAGTAGCTAACCGAGAAGCTTTGCTATCAAGAGATGAAGATCAAGCCCTAGCTACTCACACTAAAGGAGGAATAAGGAAGTCTTACTTCCTGAAAGAAACTCATAAGCAGTCTCACCCCCAAAACAAATTCATACATAAAGAATCTCAACCAAGGAGATTCCAGAAAGTTCAGAAAGGAAAAAGAAGAGAAAAAGTTTTCTCATCCTACCAATGTTACCATTGTGACAAGATGGGACATATTGCTAAACATTGTCCAGCTAGATGAGAAGAATACAAGAAGAGAAACAAGAAGCACCATGCCCATGCAGTTGAAGATGAAGAGCCACCCACAAAGATGATAAAATAACAAATTGAAGACTATGTCTTAATCTCTGCCCTCTTAGAATCAATATCACCTAGTGAGGACACTTGGCTCATTGATAATGGTGCTTCCAAGAACATGACAGGTCAAAGAGACATTCTCTCTTGCCTTTCAGAAAAGAAGTTTCCTCAAAAAATCACACTTGGAGATGATTATCAATACCTTATCAAAGGAGTAGGAGAATCAAATTACAAGCTTGATTTAGGGACCGCAATGAAGATGAAGGATGTACTGTATGTACCAGGTTTGGCAAAGAACTTACTCTCCATCTCAGCTTTAGAAAATAAAGGCTTCAGAGTTGCCTTCATAGATGGAGAAATTCTTATGTGGGCCAAAGGAAAAACCATGAAAGAAGCAATTGTTATTGGAAAAGAAGGTGGCTTGTATAAGCTAAAAGGTCACTCAGAAGCAGCCATGACCCACTCCATTGAGAATCAATGTGAACCTTGGCATATAAGATTAGCCCACATCAACTACAAGGCATTACCATATGTAAGCAAGGCAGTCACAGGTCTACCAGAACTCAAGGTTGACCATGAAGGTGTGTGCAATGGATGTGCATAAGGAAAGAACATCAAGAACCCTTTTCCAAAGAGAGACAATAAAGAAGAAGGAGTCCTAGAGCTCATTCACTCAAATGTGTGTGACCCAATGCCATCATCCTCTATCAGTGGGTATGAATACTATGTATCCTTTATTGATGACTATTCTTGTAAAAACTGGGTTTACCTTTTGAAATCAAAAGATGAAGTATTCAGTAAATTCAAGGAATTCAAAGACTTGATAGAGAATCTTTCTGAAAGAAAAATCAAGATACTCAGGTTAGATAATGGAGGAGAATACACCTCAAAAGAGTTTGCAAACTTTTGCAAAGATGTCGAGATCAAGAGGGAGATCACCACTCCCTACAATCCTCAACAAAATGGTGTAGCAGAAAGAAAGAACATAACTATAATGGAAGCAGTAAAGACCATGATCCATGATCAAGATCTTCCAATGTACTTATGTGCAGAAGCAACAAAAACAACAGTATATGTACAAAACAGATTGTCCCATAGTGCACTTAGGTTCAAGACCCTTGAAGAGATGTTCTCCATAAAGAAGCCAGAAGTAATCCATCTTAAAATATTTGGTTTCCCAGTATTTGTACATATTCCAAAAGAGAAGAGAACCAAGTTGGACCCTTCAGGAAAGAAGGGAATATTTGTTGGATACTGTGAGGTCTCTAAGGCCTTCAGAGTTTATATACCAAGTTACCATCATATTGAAATCAGGAGGGATGTAACCTTTGATGAAGATGCAACACTCAAGAAATCAAGAAGATGCCAGCTTGAAGAAGTATATGAAGAAGAACCTGTACCTCCCAGAGCTGCAGAACCAGTGAGGGAAATCATAACTTCCCTTGATGAGGTGATTCTAGAAGATCATGACATAAGAGAGTCTCAAGAACCTCCCCAGATGACGATCTCCCACAAGAGAATGCCAACCTGGGCAAGGGAACTTATTCAAGATGGAGAGAAATATGGTGCCCCTGAAGGAACCATGAGACAAGTGAAGAAACCTAAGCCATTCTCCAGTTATATGGCTTTGATGTGTGATCTCTTAGAGAAGGAGCCTACCTACTTTGAAGAATCCATTCAGAAAAAAGAATGGGCAGATGCCATGACAAAAGAATACCAATCCATCATAAAGAATGATGTATGGGAAATAGTTTCCAGACCAAAGAGCAAGGATGTGGTATCTTCCAAATGGATTTTCAAAATAAAACATGTTGTTGATGGAAGTATTGAGAAATATAAAGTAAGGTTTGTTGCTCATGGATTTTCTCAAAAAGAAGGCATTGATTATGAAGAGACGTTTTCTCCTGTAGCCAGAACACTTCAATCAGAACCATCATATCCATTGCAGCTAAGATGAAGTGGAAGTTACACCAGATGGACATGAAAACAACTTTCTTGAATGGTGTCATTGAAGAAGAAGTGTATATAGAACAACCTCAAGGGTTTGAAGTTGAAGATAGGAAGACTCATGTCTGCAAGTTGAAGAAGGCTCTATATGGATTGAAGCAAACTCCTAGAGCTTGGTATGGAAGGATTGAAATTTTCCTGACAAGCTTGGGCTTTACCAAGAGTAAAGTTGATCCTAAACTTTACTTCAAGGTTATGAATGATGAGCCTGTTATATTGTTGTTGTATGTGGATGACTTATTCTTAACTGGAGAAGAAAATCTCATCACTAAATGTAAGAAGAAGCTCGTTGCAGAATTTGAGATGAAAGACCTTGGCCTAATGCACTATTTCTTAGGTCTTGAGGTTTGGCAGAGCCCAGAGAGGATCTTCCTTAACCAAGGGAAGTATGCAGTTGAAATACTGAAGAGATTTGATATGTTGGAAACAAATTTGAAGTTCCTGGTTGACACTTTGTCAGAATTGATTGATGTTAAGTTGTACAACCAGATCATTGGATCGTTGATGTATCTGGCGAACACCAGCCCAGATATATGTTTTGTTGTGAACACCTTGAGTCAGTTTCTAGTAGAGCCCATACGTGTTCACCTAGTTGCTGCAAACCATGTGATGAGGTACCTTAAGGGTACATTAGATTGTGATCTCAGTTATGATGGAGATCATGACTTCAGACTGAGTGGTTATACTGATTCAGATTGGGCTGGAAGTGTCTCTGACAGAAAGAGCACTTAAGGATGTTGTTTCAGTCTGGGGTCAGCCATGATCTCATGGCAGAGTAGGAAGCAATCAAGCATTTCTCTCAGCACGACAGAAGCATAATACATTGTTGCATGTTCTACCAGTTGTGAATCCATATGGCTTCAGAAGTTGTTGACAGGTCTATTCGATCTAGATATGGAAGCAACCATGATCCTATGTGATAACCAGAGCTGCATAAAGATGACAGAGAACCCTGTGTTCCATGACAAGTCAAAACACATAGGGATCCAATATCATTACATCCGTGATATGGTGCAGAGGGGAGCCATAAAACTCCAGTATGTTAGCACGGATGAACAAGTTGTTGATGTGTTGACCAAGCCTCTATCTCGCATAAAGTTTGAGCACTTTCGAGATAAGCTTGGTGTAGTCCGAAAGGACCTCCCTTGAAAGGGGGAGTAGTGTTGTGATGCTAACCTAGTGTTGAAGATTTATAGCTTCGTGCTGATGTTGATGTGTTTCCAGCCTCATGTTGTGATGCCAGCTTCATGTTGATTATGTGTTGCCAACCTCGTGTTGTGATGCCAACTTCATGCTGATGATGTGTTTCCAGCCTTGTGTTGTGATGCTAGCTTCATGTTGATGATGTGTTTCCAGCCTCGTGTTGTGATGCCAGCCTCATGCTGATGATGTGTTTCCAGCCTCGTGTTGTGATGCTAGCTTCGTGCTGATGATGTTGTGTTGCCAGCCTTGTGTTGTGATGCCAGCTTCATGCTGATGATATTGTGTAGCCAGCCTTGTGCTATGATGCCAACTTCGTGCTGAAGATTCTCAGCCTAGTGCCGATGTTGATGATGCTCCAGCCTTTGTGTTGTGTTGTTGATGATATTGATGATGAGAAAAACTTCCTATGATTTATAGATATGCCAGTCAGTGTTCCAGATGTTGTTGATGTTGTTGTCCTCTCTCTCGCCTGATGTTGTTATAGAATACCCTTCTTGTTAAGGGGGAGTGTTGAAATATTGTAACTGCAAAGAGTATTCTATTTATTATTGATTTATTATTCATTAGATCAATCCCCTTTTGTGGATTGATCATGTCGGGCATTGTAATTGACCAAATCCCCTTTTACAGATTGGTCAAACCCTAAATGTAATATGCAAATTAAGAAGTTGCCCCCCAGACAAATTAAAGTGGTTCTAACCACCCAGAAAGAGAAGTCGACCCTGCCAGTGAAGAGACACCTCATTTTAGTGCTTAGTAGTTTGTATAAATAAAGGAAGCCTTCGCCTCATTTGTTCACTCACTCATTCGATCATCCAGAGTGCAAGTTTGGTAGCTGCAGTTGGAGAAGAAGGAAGAGAGAGAGGCGCATTATTTGGGAGAGGATATTCTCTAGTGTTTGGTTTATTGTCTTGGCATTGTATTGGCTATCTATATTATGGAAGTTTTTGCTGGGTTTTCTTCCCTATGAGGGTTTCCCAGGATAAATGTTGTGTATCTTGTGATTGTGTTTCTCTTAGTGATCCTATCTATGCTATGGTTATCTAGTAAATTGAAAAGAAACCTAATAATAGCTTAAACTCTTGGAAGGACTCTTCTCAAGTTATTCCTACTCTACAATGAGACCCCCCAGGCCTCAGTGATGAACTACCTCCTCCAAACAACAACACATAGGACGATCCATACATCCCATCGGTTCTCCCTCTAGACATCATACTATCCTGAGATTTCTTCATTCGACCTCAAATGTTAGGAGAGATGTGCTTATTTCGTGATTGTTTCTGGATCCTCTCCTCCTATACATATCCACCCCAAAGCAGGATGTTTGGGTTTGGATTTGAGGGTTGTTCATGCATCAAATTGGCTCTGACTCCCTACTCTACCTTACTCTACTCTACTATCTGCATTTTTCCTTTTATAGGAGACCTTTTGGTACTCCTGCTTTGTAATGACATCATCTCATCGATCCCTTTGACCTACTTTTGTGGTCATCAATCATACATTAATAAAATTATCCTTATCCTTATCTACATGATACCTAATTTGCAATACTCTACAAACTATCTTTATTCCGATTAATTCATATTTTGTGAATAAGTACTAATATGCAATACATCAAATATTTGTATAATTCTTCCACATTTTTCTCCATGGTTGGCCTTGATTCTCATGGTCCCACATGTCTTGAACTCAGTCCAACTCAATTCCACATTTGGATCTTCAACCAATTAGCTTGAATGAAATATCCCACTAATATGGTCATGATAATTAGTTATTCTATGGCAATTGCAAGCCATGTTCTATCTTGCTTAATATCATAATTTGTTTTAAAGTATAAGTGCTTTCATTACAAGATGATAGTTCATTGCTTATGGAGACGATATGGGACAGTGATGCAGAAATTTAAACAATCCTTGTTTAAAACTTTGGAGGCAAGAAGAATTTTCACCATTCCATATAAACTACATTTGAGAAGAACATAAAATTCAGTTTTATACTAGTGCTTACAATCTGTGGTGAACCAACCGGGTTCACTATGTAAATATCCAAAATACTTGGAACACAATGTAGAAATCCATATAGGATAATAAATAATATATTGAGTAATAAAATGTATATGAGTGAATAGTATGATCCCTACAATAAACAATGAGGGCTTGCTTATATACCCACGCACGGGTGCCCATTACCAATAGACATGTCCTTTCATTATTAATAATTATTATTTAATCATTATCTTATTAATATCTACTTTATATGTATATTTATGTTCATAACATTGCCTTTCCCTTAAAAATGCTTTGTCCTCAAAGCATATTGATGAAAGGTTTCATGACTTTTTATTTGATTTGTAATGTCCTCTCGTCCACTATTTTTGGGAGTTGTCATAGTTGATGACACCAAACGATATGAGTGACGAAGAGCTAAGCAGAATCATCGAATTGTGAAAGAGTCTTCCCACCCTAGTTCGATCTTCTGCGAAATTGGGTGTTTATAGGGTTCTCGTCTTGAATAATATTGATATTCTAACTGGTTAATATATATACTCTTATGATTTGAATGTTGATAGGGAGCTCTCATAACATGATTTCCCTTTATCATACTTGTAGGATTTTCATCTTTTGACTTTGATATATGATTTTCTTCATGCGCCGATGTTGCCTTGTTAATGGATGAATTTTGATTAGTAAGTATATTTGGGGCTTCCATTGTTTGTACTTCGACATCTGACGTTGTCTTTTTTTAAGTCGATTTTGTAGCTTCTTGAGTGATACTTTCTTGATTACCTGATTTGTTGATATCTTTAATGTCCGGGTTTTCAAGTTTTTCTTCTTTCAACTTTCCGATTTGTTCTAGTAACTCTTGATTAAGGTTTTTCAAACGAGATTTTTTTTCTTCTTTCTCTGTGAGGTTCTTCTTCAATTCTTTTTCGAGATCCGCCTTTTCTTGTTCTAATTTTTTTTCCATATTGCTTCGTAACCTTAGCCTTATTGATTTGGACAAGTAATATTTTATTGTGGCCTTTCAAGCGGGAAATTCTTCATTTTTTTCTGTGATAACTTCGTGAAATTCTTTCGGCATCCCTTGCATTACTTTTTTATTTTCTTGAAGTATTACTTCTGAGATATTGTTAAAGTCTTCTAGTGTTACTAGCTTTGATTTAGTGTCTTGTAATGTTATCATTTTCTCCTTATAGGGGAATGTCGCAAACTTTTTTTCCATGTTTAAGATGAAGGTACCTAGACTCTTAAACCAGGGTAGCCCGATAATGATGTCGATTTCTTCTCTATACATAGTTGTGACATA
>ML818911.1:0-32456 GCA_009831015.1 Picea engelmannii | reverse complement strand
TATAACTTAAGAATTTAATAATCCAAACTTTAAACACCCTTCTCTTATGTTGAATTTAATAATCCAAACTTTAAACACCCTTCTCTTATGTTGATGTACTATATCAACTACTTTAATTATATTTTAATTTCTTTAAAATAGACTAAGTTATTTCATGTATAAACTTAAGTTATTGAACTTTTGAGGGCGGATTCTAAAAGTCACACTCTATGGTCGTGACTCTGCATGGTGGTTTTTTCTTTCACTAATTTGCGACTCTCTTTTATGGTCGTGACTCTCCACGATGGTTTATTCTTTCATTAATTTGCGACTCTCTTCATCGGACGTCTAGTTAAATGATAATATACAGAAAAGTTTCGGGCCCAAGGGTATGGATTTTGCTAAATAATTTAGTCAACTTCAATTTTTAATGTCTTCGCTAAACACCATGAGATTTCCTTGTCTCTATTGCCAAAGGTTTATCACATACTAGACTAGGTGTGGGACATACTTCTTGGTACTAATATTTTATGCCTTAAAAGATTAACACCGGTGGTATACTTTCATTGGTTGTAGTATATTTTCCATTAAATTATTGCAAACCTTTATCAATCATATATCATATCACTCGTTGTAGTAATTCAAGTTCTTACATGTGGATTTTCCCAGGTATTCAGATGTAGCAACGATATGAAAATTTGGTTCGTCCTTCGGATTTTTAGCTTCTTGGAATTCGATTTTATTTATTTATCATATTGCAGTCCTTACAATTTTGTAATCTCAGTGGAATTTTTGGATTTAAAAATTCTAGTAGATTTTTAGTATTTTTTTTTTTCTTAGTATTTTTTTTTTATTAATGATTTCTTCCGAATTTGTAGTGGAGTAATTGTTAATAGATATTTTTGAATAATGAATGATTAAAGGCCAGATTTCTGGTCAAATACCCGGAGTTCCACGAACTCTGGAAATTTGAGTGGCCAAGGGCCTATGGTGACATTGCGAGATGCAACCAAATTTTATTTAGACAAAGTCTGAATAAGTGGCCAATGGCCTGAATCAACAACGAAGCTCTGATACCACTGTGGTGAACCAACCCGGTTCAATATGTAAATATCCAAAATACTTGGAACACAATGTAGAAATCCATATAGGATAATAAATAATATATTGAGTAATAAAATGTATATGAGTGAATAGTATGATCCCTACAATGAACAATGAGGGCTTGCTTATATACCCACGCACATGTGCCCATTACCAATAGACATGTCCTTTCATTATTAATAACTATTATTTAATCATTATCTTATTAATATCTACTTTATATGTATATTTATGTTCATAACACAATCATAATGTTAGAATCAAAACAATGGAAATAGAATGGTCTTAAGTTTGTCTTATCCACCAAAAATGTGGATTAAAAATAGCAATATGGGAATAGTAGCACAACGTTCTTAGTTTCTCAAAAGCAAGATGATTATGCGAACTTAAAGGCAACCATTGCTACAATACTGCGTAACTATTATAGCTTGCAAATGTGCAAAGCCTTTTCTCATTCAAAACCTGCGGTCATGTTTGCAAGAAGCTTCCACATAATGATACATGCTATCTACAATAAATTTAAATTATGTTCATTATATGAACATGATGGAGCCAAAATAGAAAATAACACCATTATAAACCAAGCAACAAACAAATACCCCATACCACCAACATGGAGGCAAACATTTATCTGACATCTCCTTATTACTCTAAAACAAGCATAGAACATTTGTCATACCATGCTCTTTATGCATCAATCCTTAGTTCCTTTCAACCATGGAGCTTCATGAATACAATATACAACCATCATTCCTTTAAGGAAATCCAGAGCATTTTACCAAGTAACAACGGTAGAATTTACCCCTAGACCAGGAATTTAACGAATATGCATATGAAATTTCACATATCATCCATAACAGAGCTTAACAATGATAATAGGTCAAAGGAGCAGATTATTTCCTATTTCTAACAACATCAGATGGAGAACAAAATCAACCACCATTATTAGCATAAACAAGTCTAAATTTTCCTACAATAGATATACTAGAACCAAATGCTGATGGCACCAATGCATAAATCAGATCAATGCAATAAAAAATGATATACCCTATGATAAACTTTGCAAAAAAAAGTATAGAGTTACGATCCCCAAAACTGCAGTTTGAAGAAATCAACACCACAAAAGGAAAATTTGTTGGGGTTGAGGCAACCTTCTTGAAATAGACTTCTTTCTATATTTTGAAACTATTATGCATTCAAGGAGAACAATTTCTATAATCATGGGAAAACAACCTTCGATCCTGAAAATCATCCCTTTCTTTTGATGAACTTTGCTCAATATTTCCTCTAGTGTGGAAAAACCACAAACCTAGTTCTTGTACCAATGTTATCACCTCAATTCTCCACACTTGAAACACAAGAAGAAGCCATAAAGATAGTTATAGGGGGTTAACATGCATTGCATGCCTACTCAATCAACTATAAGAGTGCCACGCTCAAATCTACATTGTTTTCACAATTGTTATTCAGGTATCTTTAGGGTAAAGTTATATGACCAGGTAAGAAACCTTCCAATGGAGACCCTAATCCAAAGATTAGCACCATATCTTCGTCACTAGCCCATCAAATATGCAAGTAACTACACATGACGACACACCCCACCATGTATCACAGGCACAAAAAAACTAACTAGAGTGCCTTAAACCTTATTATCATAGTAAGGGAGACAATAACAAGTACAGTTGTGCACAACAACACAACTTCTCCTTTCTGAGAGTATCAGGTTTCCTAAGAGTAAGAATCAACATCCCATATGACATGTGTTGGCTGAAATAGACTTATACCCCATAAAGTTGGAGGCACTAAGAAAGCTTATTTTATATAGGTGAAGAGTAGCAATCATGGACAGTGATAGGATCCCAGCGAAAACCAGCCAAGAAGAGTTGAAGAGAAGGAAGAGCACACAGAATCTACAGTGCATGAAGTGGTTCACAGATTGGGTATAGTGGAGGAGAGTTGTCTAGCTGACAGGAAGGAGCTGAAAACACACTCACAAGGGCACTACAGAAAAGGTAAATGAAGGGGACATGTCAAGAGAAACCAACAATACTCTATAGACAACTTCAACACTCAAAAAGAGATCAGAACCCATGACTACCTGAACCTCAACATCCCATGACAAGAAAAAAAGTTGGTAGCTCGGCTAAGAACCAGCTCTCACGGACTCAGATATGAAACGAGAAGGTGGAAACAACTGAGGAAACATGGGAAGAAAGAATGTACTGGTTGTGTGGGAAAAAAAGAGGTAGAGACGGAACAAGATTTCGTGTTATGTTGCAAAGCATCTGCACACATCTGAGAGATATCAAATCTACAAATCAGCGACTGGGAGATATGGTAAAGCATGTTGAAAGAATGATGCTTGCAAGAGCCAGGGTTCTGAGATCAACTGCAAAAGGGTAGTTAGGTCTCAACATCTAGCGAAGGAGGCCAAGTACAAATGAGTCCAAAATTTCTCTGTACCATGTTTTGGCTCTCACCTTTACTTTTTTCTCTTCTTTAGATGTAATCTAATTGTAGCACCAAATGTAAACATCTTTGTCCCATAGGCCAATTGGCCTCATGGATGGTTTAATAAAAAATTATCTAACTATCTATCTAGCTTCCAACCTAGTTGGAATTCAGTATTACACATCATGTGGCCATCTCAAGTAATGAAATGACATGTCAACCATAGACACATCAAAGGTGGAGCCTACATGATTGTAATGGAAAATAGATTCCATTAATACAACAAGTAGCTACCAATTTCTGACAAGTAGGCATCAATACAACCAACATGGACCCACTTATGGCCATGTTATCTCCATAGTGCATTTCAACTCAAAACATTGCCCTAGGAAATTTCATCCTCGGCACATGATGAACAAATATGCATAATAAACATAATAGTCACATGAATGAATACGGTGTTGACGCCTAAAAAAGCGCAACATAAAGTTCCTGCGTGCAAATGAGTTGCAATGCATTATTACATATGTATATCTTAAATAATACTATATAGGTGGAACCCCTTGATAAAAGCAATGATAGAAAACACTCTTCTTATGTGCGCTCTAAATTACCTTGCGAAAAGAGATTCATAATTTCAAAGAATAAAAGAGTGAAATCCTAACCTATTTCCATGTGCAACTAATAGTTGTTAAGGGTGCTAAGCAATTTGATTTCAAAATGGAGAAAATGTTCATTTATTAAACATATTAGTTCGCCTTTGCTACACTAGATTTTGATATATTGCTCCAAACATGGTCTTATACAAACTCATAATACATTTGCATATATGGGCAAATGACTATTAGGTTGATTGGCAATTCTTCACTAGCATGGTATGCGCGACATGTTATTTTGATGTTTGGTGTTAAATGTGCATATAATAGTTGTAAAATCTATGAGGGAGCCCGATTCAAGTTTGAACATGGAAATGATATGTTATTTTGGATGAATCAATGGTTGATGTTATTGATGGAACAAGTCTTGCAGGGTAAGTGTGTTCCATAGTCAGATGTGGTTGATGGCATTTAATGTGGAAAGAGGAGAAGCAATGTGGATTTATTGCACGTTGTTTTTACCCTACCTCGAAGCCACCACCTTAACTATTCCATTCGCGCTTATTGTGGTTTCTCTGGCTGGTAGCGCTTCCATTGTGCTCGACCTTTGGTGAAAGAAATTGTGCTCTATTAATTTGCTAGCATTCTTCTAACATGTATGGTCTTTTACCTCTTCATTCATGATTGCTCTCTGCTTCGGATAAAATTATCTTGTTGGCTCTTAGAGTTTGCATGCAAAACACGTTTGTTTTCCAATCTACAATGGATTCGTTCTGGGCATTCTAGTCGCGTTACTCGCATTTTGATTTAGGTTTCTTCTTGTTGGCATTTAAGTGTTTCAAATGAAATTATGATTCAGCATTCTATTATAATTTAAGTCTTTGGTCGTATGGCGCCTGTAACAAAGGTGATATTGTTGTGTTATGGTTGTTGGCAAATGTTTGTGGGTGACCGTGTTCAGTTTCACTCATGTCGTATGATTATTTTTCAGGGTTTCCTCCGTAAAAGATAAACAACAGTGGATTTTGTGATCATTGTGTTGTATCCTCACTGCATATCCACACCTTCGAAGTCTCGCAACTCTTTCGTATTATCCTTGACATTGTTTAAAAAGGTGATGGAGCCTTGTGTATTATCTTATAGTCACTCTGGGAAGTAAACTTTTTGGCTTTGTTTGCAACCATACCTTGAGGCCTATGCATATTTGGCAATCCCAAACCTTGTTTTTCTCGTTCAATAATGCGAACAAGTAAATAATATAAACCCAGATTCAAAGTCTTGTTTAGTGTTTTAACCAAACAGTGGGAAATGGATTCGACCCACAGAAGCGTGACTCGCTTGTTGTTTACCCATGAGGGAATTCTGTCAATTTGAATTTGATGTGGGTTTGATGCTCACCATGTTCGCACTGGGGTTTCGACCTCGATTTGTTTCGGCAGCTAATATTCGGGGTTGTAATGTAAATTGTATGTGATTTACAGTCGAAGGGTTTTTCAATTGTTTTTCTCTCATGCTGACTTGAGATATTCTGGTCATGGTTTTAACTAAGTCAATCATTTTGTCGATAATTTCATGAAGAACACTTTACCAGTTTAAAGAATATATATTGCTTTAAAAGAAAAATGGAATCTGCATAATCCAATAACCCTGTCATTTTCTTGGAGATTGGTATTGGGCAGTTTAAAGAAAATATCGCCATATCGTGGATATTGTAGCTTAAAAAGAATTGTTATGGATTCTGTGTGTTGAAGCTTAAGAGAATGTTATGGCACAAACAAAATTTAGGTGGGAGTTTTGGAAATAAGTGTGCATGGTAAACAATGGATATTCAAATAATTTTGTGGATATTTAAATGATTGTTGTTGGATAAGGGAAATGTTGATTTTAAAGTCAATAAAATATTATTGTAATAGAACAGTAATCGCTATTATTCCCGTTCATTGTCTCATTTTTTGCTCATTATACGCCCACCACCTTCCCAATAACATTTTATCCATCCCATGTTCTGTTATCTTGAATATCATTTTTAAAGTAAAAAGATTAAAGAGGATTGAATAATGATTCTGGATTGGAAATTGTGACATGGAGATATTGTTTTTGGAAGAAAAGGGCTTTGTGTTGCTTGAACAATATTCATTGTTGATTCCCATCCATGCTACCATTTTTCATTCATTATAAACCCCCTCATATTCCCGGTGACCCTATCATTTCTTGTTTAATTGTAGTTAATTATTAAATTGGATTTGGTGAAGTTGTGTCAATGGATGGATTACATATGCTTTTGTTGTGAATTATAGAGCCAACATCTTGATTTTATTTAGGTAGAGTATTAGTGAATTGATTGATAAAAGTTTTCATATTCTGATTGGAATATTGCTTCAGGATGAGTTTTTTTAGCAGGGACAACAATGGCAGAGGTATAAACAAGGGTAGAGGAAATAATTGGCAAAGAGGCCATAGAAGGCCACGATTCTCAATACATTTTGATGTTGATCTACAAGAACTAAATCAACTTTTCCAAGCTGGGTTTTTTAATCTAGTTGGCCAATGAATTCTGCAACCTAAGCCTGAGAGGCTTCCTTTCCAACCACACCAAAATTTCTCCGGTATCTGAGTTCCTTGTCATGTTTCTATGCAGCCAAAACAACCTACAAATGATGGCTGGCAAGAGATCATCCACCTGTTAAAAATAATTAAAAAGTACTTAGGCAAGTGTTTCTCATCACCTAGGCGCCTAAGGGATGAAAAAGTCCCTAATGTGGACCCTAGTCATTTAATTTGTGAGAGACAAATTAAAAGGTGACCTTTTGAGACTTAGGGAAAGTGGGTGAATAAAGTGATTTTATCTCCACCGTCAATCTCATCTAATCTCAACCGTTAGATGAGATGACTCTTGAGATTCCCTCATGAGGACTAGGGTAGGAGGGTGCGCCCATTCTTGGATAGATGAAACATTTTGAGAGAGCATGAGAGCAAAAATTCGAGTTTGAGAAAGAGGCCATTTTTGCAGAGTTAGGGAACGCATTTCGAGGCAAACGGTACAACATTTATTACAGGTCGTACTATACGGATTGAGCAGGTCGTACAACATTAAAAGCTGGCATAGAAATTGAGGGAGAGTACAGTTCAAAAAAGAGGTCGTACTATACGGATTTTTGGGTTCCGTACAACAGAAAAGAGGCACAAAAATCGAGGAAAAGTATAGCTGGGTGAATAGTCTATACTGTACAGATTATGTACGGTCCGTACGACTGGTTTTCTTGCACAAAAATCGAGGAAAGTTTTTGTGGTATTTTCTAGGTGGTTTTGGCACATTTTCCAAGGCGATCGTACAACATTTAATGCTCAGATTTGAGTTGTAACAGTTGGCACAGATTTTGAGGCAGTTGTACAACAAGAAAGAGGCACAAAAATCGAGGAGCAAACCTGTGCATGTGTGCAAGAAATTTTGGCACGAATTTCGAGGAGTTTGGCTCAATTTTTGTGTAAAGACTTGGCACGGTCTTCGAGATAAGTTTGTCATTAAATTTCTGAAGATGAATATGTTGTAAAAGAATTTCTCTAAAGCTTTGAAATAATAAAAACTCCCTCTCTCACTGGTTTTCCCCTTGTGGGTTTTTCCAGGGTCACTGTTAGACCAAAAATTATTGTGTTATAATTTTCTGAGTTATATGTTGTTGATGTGTTTGTATTTCTGCGTTAGACGATGTTCAGAGTCCTCATGTTTCAGTTCTTAAAAAATTATTTTATGTTGAGTTTAATTGGTTGTCATAAAACTGGGTTTGGGCATTAAACATTGGCTGAAAAATCGGTGAGACTTGAGACTGGGTGGGGTCTGAAATTTTACATGGTATCAGAGTCGAGTTAAAGAGAAGCAGAGATATTTTAGCAAGTCATAAATTGGGACAACAGTCACTTCACCAGGCAGAATTTTGAATTTTTCATTTTCATCAGAAAGGGGTCAATGGCTACAGGTTTGAGAGTTGAGGACAGACTTGATGGGGCAACAAACTTTGGTGCTTGGAAAGAGAGGATGATCTTGTTGTTGCAAGAAAATGAGTTGTGGGACATTGTTGAGAATTTCGCAACACATCATGTGGTTGTACCCACTGATGCTACTCTTCTTGCAGCATACACTAAGAAGAGTATCAAGGCTAAGAGGATTATTCTTGATGCCATCAAGGAGAATTTGATTCCTCACTTGACGGGGAAGACAAATGCCTATGAGATGTGGGAGTCTTTGACAAAATTGTACCAGAGTACAAATGAAAACCGAAAGATGGTTTTGAGAGAAAAACTGAAGAGCATTAAAATGACCAAGGCTGAAAATGTGGTCACATATCTTACCAGGTTGACACAGGTTAGAGATGAGCTTGGAGCTGTGAGGGAGGCCATAGTTTACAGTGAGCTTGTAAGGACAACATTGAATGGAGTTTCCAAACAATGGGTTGTTTTTGTTGAGGGCATTGTGGCTAGGGAGAAGCTTCCCATTTGGGAACGTCTTTGGGATGACTTTGTTCAGGAGGAGACCCTGAGAAGTTATGTGCATGGTAGTTCATCTACAGGTCATTATGAGAAGAATGTGGCTCTTGCTGCCAACAACAAGAAGAAATCCAGAAAGGGTCCTAAGGGAGGAAACAAACCGAAGGGTGAAACGAAGAAGGACATGAGCAAAGTCAAGTGCTTTGCATGCCACAAGTTTGGGCACTATGCAGGGCAGTGTCCGAACAAGAAGAAGAAACAAACAACAGCTTCAACAACGATGGAGGAGTTCTCCGCCAAGTTTGATAAGGAGTTTTTCTTAGTTGTGTGTCTTTCCACGAGGACCACTCATTCCGATATGTGGTATATTGACAGTGGGGCCTCCCGCCATATGACAGGGGTTCGTGAGCACTTGACAGATCTTACTCAGATTGGTGATGTTGAGGTGGTGCTTGGAGATGACCGGGTGGTCAAGGCAATTGGTTGTGACACTGTATCATTTCAGAGGGAGTCTTTGCCTCCCATGTTGTTGAGAGAGGTCCTACATGTCTCGACCTTGAAAAAGAACTTAGTTTAAGTTTCTACGATTGAGGAGAGGGGCTATGAGGTGTTGTTTTGTGATGGGCAGGTGCTTCTTTTCCCCAAGGGGTCCAGTATCACTTCGACCAAAGTGATTGGGACTCGACATGAGAAGTTGTACAAACTCATGTTCCAGCCAGCAAGAGCATTATTCCATTCTACCAGCAGCAATGATTTATGTGAGCTATGGCACAGGAGGATGACACATTTGCACCATGGGGCGTTGAGGGTACTGAGGGAGATTGTGACTGGAGTTCCAGATTTC
This sequence comes from Picea engelmannii, assembly GCA_009831015.1. Lineage (NCBI taxonomy): Eukaryota > Viridiplantae > Streptophyta > Pinopsida > Pinales > Pinaceae > Picea > Picea engelmannii. The sequence continues at coordinate 23,000 of ML818911.1, read as the reverse complement.
AATACAAAGCACCAGGAGTTGTGCAAGGGGTGTGCTTTGGGAAAGTACACTAAGACTGCTTTTCCTAGCAGTGACAGTAGAGCAACAGGTATCCTTGATCTTATTCATTCAGATGTATGTGGCCCGATGTCTTCGGCATCGTTGACTAGTTGTTTATACTATGTTATATTCATTGATGACTTCTCACTAAAGTCTTGGATTTTCTTCATGAAGACCAAAGGACAGGTCTTCAATCGGTTTTAAGAGTTCAAAGCTCTTGTGGAGAACCAAACTAGGAAGAAAATCAAAGTTCTGAGGACAGACAATGGGGGTGAGTATACCTCCAAGGAGTTCATGGAATTTTGTGCAGGAGAGGGCATCAAGAGGGAGTTGACTGTTCCTTACAACCTACAACAGAATGGGGTTGTTGAGAGAAAGAACAGGGCCATAGTTGGGGCTGCGAAAGCCATGCTACATGATCAGGGGCTACCACTATTTCTTTAGGCTGAGGCATCCTACACTGCAGTTTATCTGCAGAACAAGAGTCCACACAGGGCAGTGGGGAGTATGACTCCTAAGGAGACTTTCTCTGGGAAGAAGCCTGAGGTGGGGCACTTTCGGATTTTTGGGTGCATCACATATTCACATGTCCCTTTTGAGCTAGAACCCACGGCGGAGAGAGGGATCTTTGTTGGGTATAGCGAGACTTCAAAGGATTTCCGTATATACATTCCTTCCTTGAGGAAGACAGTTTTGAGGAGGGATGTGAGATTTGAGGAGGACAGAGCCTTTAGGAAGTCACAAGGAACAGAGAGGGGTGAGCAGTCATCACCTCAGATTCAGGTGAGTCCGCAGCAGACTTCAGTGACACAAAGTTCGGGGCCACCAGTTTCGGTGACGACTGGTCCACAGGTGACAGGTCCACAAATGTTAGGATCGCAAGTTACTGGTCCACAAGTTTCAGGATCGAGTACTCCATAATCTACTTAAAGATCACAATCTTCATGAGATGGGGTTGAGCAGGGAGAGTCCCCTCCATGGGACACTACTTCAGAGAGGAGGAAGCCCAAGTGGCTTCAAGATACTTTGAGGGAGGCACAGGGTTCAGTGGAGAATCTCGGGCAAGCTGTGAGGGAGAGTAAACCTCCCGAGAGGTTTTGCAGCTACATCGTGATGGTGAGCGGTGTTCGAGAGTCTGAGCCTTCCACTTTTGAGGAGGCCACTGGTAGACAGGTTTGGAGAGATGCCATGATGGAAGAGTACAATTCCATCATGAAGAATGGTGTTTGAGAAGTTGTTCCTAGACCTGAGGGGAAGTCAGTGGTGACTTCTGGGTGGCTCTATAAACTCAAGCATGCTGCAGATGGCGGCATTGAGAAGTACAAAGCTCACTTTGTAGCTCAGGGGTTCTCAAAGGTTGAGGGAGTTGATTATGACGAGACCTTCGCGCCAATTGCTAGATATACCTCGATTAGGTCAGTGATTTCCATTGCAGTAGAGATGGGTTGGAAGATCCACTAGATGGATGTGAAGACTGCATTTCTGAATGGTCTTATACATGAGGAGGTGTATATTGAGCAGCGATTGGGCTTTGAGGTGCATGGGAGAGATACTCATGTGTAGACTGAAGAAGGCATTGTATGGGCTAAAACAAGCTCCCAGAGCTTGGTGTTCGATGATTGATGCCTATTTGCAGCAGTTGGGCTTTGAGAAGAGTGAGGCAGATCCTAACCTATACTTCATTGTGGTTGGAGAGGATCCTCTCATTCTCTTGCTATATGTGGATGATCTTTTCATTACAGGGGCAGAGAGACTCATCACTAGTTGCAAGGAGAGCCTTGCTTCAGAGTTTGAGATGACTGATATTGGATTGATGCACTATTTTTTGGGATTGGAGGTTTGGCAGGAGCCTGGACACATCTTCCTAGGACATGGGAAGTACGTGTGTGATATTTTGAGGAGATTTCAGATGGAGGACAGTAGGCCCATGACCACTCCTATGATTACCAATCGGAAGAAGCTTCATACTTCTGAGTCACAGTTGGTGGATTCCACTTTATATCGTCAGTTGATCGGCTCTTTGATGTATTTGGTCTACCAAGCCAGATATTTGTTTTGCTATCAACACTCAGTCAATTCATGGTGGAGCCTAGGAGAGTGCATTGGGTGGCAGCAAAACATGTGCTCAGGGATCTTTGTGGTACGATAGATTATGGTCTAGACTATCAGGGAGGGGATGGAGTTCGTCTGGTTGGCTATACAGATTCAAATTGGGCAGGATGTGTCAGTGACCGAAAGAGCACTTCTTGGCATTGTTTCGGATTGGGCTCAGCAGTTATGTCTTGGTTCAGTCGGAAGCAAAAGTCAGTGGCTTTGAGTTCTGCAGAGGCTGAGTATATGGGGGCTAGTCAGGCCAATTGTGAGGCCCTTTGGCTTCGCAAGTTGTTGGTGGGATTGTTTGGTGTGCAGTTGAGGCCTACCTTGATTTATTGTGACAATAAGAGTTGCATTAAACTCTCAGAGAATCCAGTTTTTCATGACAGGTCTAAGCATATCGAGATTCATTATCACTTCATTTGTGACTATGTTCAGAGAGGAGCAGTGGAGCTACAATACATATCTATAGATGAGTAGGTTGCAAACATACTCGCCAAAGCATTGGGTAAAGGCAAGTTTGTATTTTTCAGGGACAAGCTTGGAGTGGTGAGTAACACTTTCCTCGGTAAGAGGGAGTGTTAAAAATAATTAAAAAGTTAAAAATAATTAAAAAGTACCTAGGCAAGTGTTTCTCATCACCTAAGCGCCTAAGGGGTGAGAAAGTGCCTAATGTGGACCCTGGTCATTTAATTTGTGAAAGACAAATTAAAAGGTGACTTTTTGAGACTTAGGGAAAGTGGGTGAATAAAGTGATTTTATTTCCACCGTTGATCTCATCTAATCTCAATTGTTAGATGAGATGACTCTTGAGATTCCCTCATGAGGTCGACTAGGGTAGGAGGGCGCACCCATTCTTGGGTAGATGAAACATTTTTGAGAGAGAAAGAGAGCGGAAATTCGAGTTTGAGAAAGAGACCATTTTTGCAGAGCTAGGGCACGCATTTCAAGGCTGAAAACTAGCACACATTTCAAAGCAGAAGGTACAACATTTATTGCAAGTCGTACTGTACAAATTGAGCAGGTTGTACAACATTAAAAGATGGCACAAAAATCGAGGGAGAGTACAGTTTAGAAAAGAGGTCGTACTGTACGGATTTTCGAGTTCCATATAGCAGAAAAGAGGCATGGAAATCGAGGGAAAGTACAACTGGGTGAACAGTCCGTACTGTACGGATTTCATACGATTCGTACGACTGGTTTTCTTGCACAGAAATTGAGGAAAGTTTGTGGTATTTTCTGGGTGGTTTTGGCACATTTTCCAAGGCAGTCGTACAACATTTAATGCTCAGATTTGAGCTGTAACAGTTGGCATAGATTTCGAGGCAGTCGTACAACAAGAAAGAGGCACAAAAAACGAGGAGTAGACCTGTACATTTGTGCAGGAAATTCTAGCACGAATTTCAAGGAGTTTGGCTCAGTTTTTGTGTGAAGACTTGGCACGATTTTCGAGATAAGTTTGTCATTAAATTTCTGAAGATGAATATGTTGTAAAAAAAATTCTTTGAAGCTCTGAAATAATAAAAACTCCCACTCTCACTAGTTTTCCCCTTGTGGGTTTTTCCAGGGTCACTATTAGACCAAAAATTATTGTGTTATAATTTTTTGAGTTATATGTTGCTGATGTGTTTTTATTTCTGCGTTAATCCACCGCCATTTAATCCAAATGCACAAGTCGATCACATTGTTTCACCAACCCATTCTTCACATGAAAGAAAAAGGCTTAAAACCACTATGCCCGAACTAGAGATTGACAAAGGGAAAGAAGTGGCCAATTCCCCTAACTCTTCTAAAAATTCATTTGAATCAGTGTCCTCCCATCTCCACCTCAAGGATAATTGCTCCCATGTTATCATCAAAATCCATCCTCAAGGTTCCAATCAACCTAAAGCTGCTACAGAAAGAAAAACATCAGGAAGATCAAAAGAGAGTAGTAGTGAAAAGAGGCAAACCGCCTCTCATAACAAATATGGTTTTTAATAGTGTTAATGCTATTTTTTTAGGACAGTCTTTTTATTTGAAATGACAAAATTTTGGACAACAAATACATATTTAAACAGAGTTTTGGACAACATGAATATACTGTTATTTTTTAATATAGTCATGTTTTATTTTTTGATATTAAAATATTTGACTATTAATACGAGGATGGGAGTTACAGGGTGGATGTTTGAATAAAATATTTGGGGTATTATACTTGATGTTTTGATGATTATTAAATAAATGAAAATGGGAGTGACAAGGGGTCCCACCTATTTAGTTATTATTTAAATAAACCATTATCTATATATATTATTATTTATTTGTTTCAACTAATTAGTTAAGCTAATTAAACTTAACAAAAGAAAAGTAGTTGAACTACCATAACTTATTGAGAAAGAATAAAAGCTCAATCAGTGGAAGAGACAAATGAGAGAACAAAATGAGAACTTCTGATATAAGGTCTGCTCTATCCTTGTGAGATATATTATTTTCTTTCATTCATTCTGAGTTTACTAGAAAGCTAAACCATCTTGATGACAGCAGGATTCAAAACTAAATCATATATTTCAGCGTCTTGTTTCTAAAGGTATGTGATTTATCTTTGGCAGTTTGTGTTCTTGTGTGTTTATGGATTAGATTTCATGATTGATAAAGAATATTTTGCAGAGTCAAGTAACATCATTTTTATGGCAAGCTGATCCAGAGCTTTAGCTTCAGTTTTTTTTTTGTTTTCAGAGTCTTTTTGTATGGTGCCCATCGGAGACTTCTAAATTTGACTTTGGCCCCACCCTCGCAGGGGTTTGTAAAGAGAGTTCTACTTTGTATCTCAAAATGAAGTTAATATAAAAATCAGATTTTTTATTTCAATCTCACATGTGTATCTTAATGATATTGTTCATATTTTACTTTTATTCTTGTTTCTTATCCATGTACACACTTATGTATATCTCTGCTTCTTTTCTTTTTCACAGTTACATATAACATATAAAATCAGCGTTAGTCCCTAGTACATATTACATGTGGATTAAGAGATTATTTTGAATTAAAGGCTATAAACTCCGGGTAACATTCCCAACTATCTTGCCTTAGCCTAGCAAGATCTGAAAATGTTTGATTAAGGTTCTTCATACCGTTTCTTCAACATACGGTATCAATAATATTCCACACGAATGCATCATCATGACATTAGCCATACACAATTACAGATAACAACTGCCCACGATTTGGGAAAGTAAGCACCAAAATGCAAGGTATATTGACCCAAACTAATTCTAATCCCAGCCTGGGATCCTATGACAGTCTTTAACTCTACCACTCCATAAATGCACTAGTCAAGGTCAAGCTCAGCATTAGATTCAACTACAATAATCATAACACAGGTAAAGTAATCAGAAATGTAGAAATAACAATCATAAACACTAGTCAACCTCCATAAGTACAATTGGAGTTCGCAATTCCATATGAGTTGCAAAGCTATAATCTACATTGATTACAAGATGCAACTCAAAGTTGCACATTACTTGTTAGCTATTCTTCTAAATGCATTATGTTGGCCCATACAGCATCATAACTGCAGGCCACAAATTCAGACAACACCATAAATGCAACTGACGGCCCCAAAAACCATATAGCAGGTTTGAAACTCATCATAGATATAGGTTCATACTACAATAAATGGGGCTATAAGCTGGAATCTCATCATAGAATCGTAAAAGCAAGTCACCCTCATTATTGCAATCAGCAATCTCCATCAACGCTAGTTTTTGTCCATTGATGTCACTGGTCGATCTCCATAAGTACAATTGGGGCCCCTCGTGTGAATTGCAAAGCTATAATCTACATTGTTTACAAGATGCAACTCAAAGTTCCACATTACTTGTTAGCCTTCTTCATAAATGCATTCTATTGGCCCATACAGTGTCATAAGTGCAATAGAAAGAGGATTGAGTCATAACTAGCAAAAGAATGAGAAATATAAATATGATCAAGTGGATTGAGTCATAACTAGGGTAGTCCAACAGTGTCAAGTGCTAGGATTGAGTCATAACAGTGTCAAGTGCTAGGGTAGTCCAACATAACTCAACTTCAAAGAAAGAGGCTGATGCAATCTGATAGAGGTGAGAGATTGATAAGGGAGTCAAGTGGAGATTTACCTTCAGAATGAGGGTTATGCCAGTCAAATAAAGCACCAATGAAAATTTGGATCTGGAGATGTAGAGAACTTGAAGATACATGTAACTAGTTTACCATCCTAGAGAGCCAGCGAGCACTATGGCTGGTTACCCACGTACTTAGGTGGATGGTAATAGGCAATATGTGGTCTTCAAATTTTGTGGTCGTCTTATATTGTTTCTTTGCCAAATTCTTGGGCTATAAAATTTTGAACTTTTGTATTGAGGGGTAACATCTATGAAATATTATTTTAGTGTTAAAGGGGTTGTTGGAGTATTAACACTTCAATAGTATTTAGGAGGAATAACTATTTGTATAATGGTGTATAATGGTCTTTTATATATGACACATGTGATGAATGTAACATTTCGATGTTGTAATTAGGGACAAACTCACATAGTTCAAGTTCAAGTTCAGCAATGATGAAATTTAGTTCGAATTCGAATTTCCCAATGAGGTTCGAATAAGATTCACCATTTAAGTTAGTCCATATACATTTTTCAAAATATATATATAAAAAATATTTCTTTAAAATAAGAGTACCATACACTAGCCTCATGAAACATTACAATGTTGAATGTTCATCGTATTCAATATGAACATGGTTTGAGTATAAGCTGGACCTCATTAAACATTACAATGTTCACCGCATTAAATATGAAAATGGTTCAGGTATAAGAACATATTAAATATGATTTTGCATTATCGCTAAAGGCTATGTCACCATATGGATATGAACACACTCAGGTCTATAATTTCTATACGCACAGGCTCTAGCCCTGCCCGGGGCAAGACTCGAGGGCACATGGGATAGTGGTCATGAGAGTCAACAAAGTAGCCCCATTTCCAAATTTTTGAGGGGTCAAGTTTCCAGTGCGTTTCCATTTCGGAAACTCATACCTGTTTCCCCATATTGTGCAACTTAGGGTTTTGCAAATACTCCTAAAACCTATGATGTTGTGATATGTCTCCTTCTAGCTATTCAATAGTAGGCCATGCACCACGCTAGATAATAGGTCACGAATATCATAAGACGAACTTCATTGAATTTGATTTTTTGGTTGACATTCATCGAATTTCGAACCTGATGGTTATGAACCCTGTGACTTTCGATAGGGATTAGGTGGTTAAAACACCTTAACTACTTAGGCATGATATCAAATGTAATGTGACATGGTGTAAGTGCGGGTGAGAGATGTATGGATGGTTGCAACATTCATAATATAGTCTATTCATTATTCATTATTGTTTTGCATGTTTCCTAACACTTCCATAGACCATGGACAACTGATTGTACTTTCTAGCCCCATTGAGATTTTTCCTTGATCACTTGTGGGCTATAATAAAAATTTCTTATCTTTTCTCTCCACCATGGTCTCAATGAACATGTCACCCTAATTTCTCACAAAAAGTAGCAGACATGTTTTTTTCATGAACACATTTGTGTGAGTTTTCTTTTTTGCAAATAGCAGCAGACTAGACTTCGAGATCTGCAGCATTGATATTTCAAGAAATCCATTGCAAACAGGAGACCCAACTAGGCATCAGGGACACCCGAGACAACCTGTAGCAGGGAGAGCTATTTTTCTTCCACAGAAGAAAGATGGTTTGCAGCCAGACAGCAAATGAAATCTGTCTGAACAAACAGTGTAAGCAACAGAGAAGATTTTTTGCAGAACTGTAGACAGCAAGAGACCACAAACCAATGTTATCAGAACCAGACTGGAACCAGCAAAACCAGCCAGTCCGACCGGTTCTGGGGCCATACCGGTCTGGTTAAAGGAACAGAACCAACCATAAATGCCAAAACCAGCCTGTGATGGGGACCATGTACACTCAATTTTTTTTTTAAATCAATAAAACAAAAAAAATTACTACACTAAACCTAACCCTAAGCCCCTACTAATGCCTATTTAAAGAGGTCCCCACCCTCCATTTCACTCATAATCCATTTCAGCAATTTGGAATTTTTGAGCTGAGTTTCTTGGGCTGATTTGGAGAACTGATTGATGGGCAGATTCAGAGAGTTTTTGAGCTGAATTTCATGGGCTGATTTGGAGCTGATTGAAGGGTTTATTTTCAGAATTTCTTGGGCTGCTTTGGAGCTGATTCAAGGGTTGATTTTCAGAATTTCTTGGGCTGTTATAGAGCTGTTATTTCTGCTGTTAGGAGCTGTTAGTTGCTGTCCAGTGAAGATAATTCAGATGATTCTCTCATATGATCAGATCGTAGAGTCTAGACTATAGTTATTAATTAGTAGTATGCTTATTTTTGGACTCTAGAGGCCATTTAGAGCCTCTTTGTTGATGTATTTTGGTTCAGATATGGATTGCACTCAGTGCTATTTTCGTCATGTGCACCCTTGCTTGCTAATATACATGAGAAACTTTGCACATTTGTGTATAATGGTTTGAATTCACATGGATGCGCATGATTTTTTTTTTTTTCAAAATTTGAATATTTTATGTATGTTTTGGTTGACTGGTTTTGTGGTCTAGTTTCTGGGGTCAACCTGTTCACTGACCGGTCCAGTTCTGATAATATTGCCACAAACGTTTCGGTAAGAGCATATTAGATTTTCTAGAGAGAAGAACCAGTCAGTCAGTGACATTTTTTCTGTGACAGAAAATTGCAGAGAAAAGCTACCTTTTATGCAGCATTTTGAGCAGAAATACCAAAAACTCCAATCAAAGGAAGAGACCCAATTGTGCAGCAGGCCAACGTTGGATAAACAACATCGGATTCCCTAGCAGGTGTGCCCAGAATTTCACAGAACAGTTTTTTATGTGTTTGGAATTTAAGGTGTGGTGTGCACCACTCGCAGACCCCTTTAAATATAGTTTCTCAATTTAAAAACCATAAGATTGAAAATATCGAAAACACTGTCATTTTAAAATCTTTGGGGTTGGTCTGAAGAATTTCGAGGCTCTTTAAGGCTGCCCAACAGTTGTGTCTTTGACACTGTTTAGGCACTTGATTCAAGGACAAGAACAGGACTGTTATACTGCTGTTTTAGGACTGCTAACAGAACTGTTTTTGCTGCTGTTTAAGACTGCCTTTTAGACTGGTTTAATCCTCATTTAATGCTGCTGTTTTCAAGGTTAGATAATGTGGATTTGGTGTCCATACATTCTCCTTTAAAACTTTCATTAAAACAGTAAACACACCTCTTGATCTTTTACACTTAAATGCTGATAATAAAACACATGCAAACCACAAACTTACTCAAGTGAGTTTTGGTCAACATGACCCTGGAAAAACCCCCTTGGGAAAACCAGTTAAAAGGAATATTTATTATGGAGCTAGAAGGAAATATTAGAGCAGAGATATACAACCAACTTATCTCAAGTAAGTTGTCTAATCTCCCTTGAATGTCGAGCCTGCTGTTCCTTGAAGTATGCGCCCTTTTTCCCAACAGTAAGTGCGCTCAGCCCAAGGTTAAGTGCTGCGCCTGTCTAGGAATCCGAGCCTGTTATACCTGTCATAGGACCCATGCCCTTCTTCCTCAGCTAGCAAATGCGCCTCCTTCCCAATGCTAAGTGTGCCCTCTCTCAATGAGCAAGTGCACCCTTCAAGCCTCTTGGTGCGCCCTCCTTCACAAAGTGCACCCCTCTCAACCTCCTCCTTCTCCAAATCGCCTTCTCCTCTTCTTCTCTTCACTCAAAACTCATAGTGAACAATGAATGCCCTTTTTCCTCCTCTTTTCCTTTAACCTCATCATTAGGTTAACCTAGGAACCAATGGCTACAATTAAATCTTAGCCAAACAAGATCAAGGGTGGAGATTAGATCTCCCCCTTTACTTAAGTTCCCTAAGTCACTTTATGTTAGTAAAGTCATTTTATGATTAAAAGCTCATAAATTCACTTTGACTTTATAGCATAAAGTAAAGTGAGGGAGGGGTACTTTTCCCTCTTTAGTGTTAGGCATTCAATAACAGTGTACTAGGGGACCACTTCCCAAGGTACAAAAAACTCAACACTCCCTCTTACCAAGGAAAGTGTTCTTCACCACTCCCATCTCTGAAGTAGACATGCTTGCCCCTTGGCAAAGACTTCGTAAGAATGTCTGCAATCTGCTCATCAGTAGATATGTACTCAAGTTTAACTACTCCTTTCTAAACCCAATCACGGATGAAGTGGAATCTCATCTCTATGTGCTTTGACCTATCATGAAATACTGGATTCTCAAAGAGTTTGATACAACTCTAATTATCACAGTGAATCACTATAGGCCTCAACTCATGACCAAATAGGTCAACCAATAACTTGTGAATCCAAATAGCCTCGCAACTGGCGTGACTAGCTGCCATATACTCTGCTTCAACAAAACTCAGTGCCACTGACTTCTATTTCCGGCTGAACCAGGAAACAACTGTTGATCCCAACCCAAAACAACACCCTAAAGTGCTCTTCCTTTCAACTGCACATCCTGCCCAGTTTGAGTCTGTATAGCCAATCAACCTGACCCCATCACCTCTGACGTAGTCCAAACCATACTCCACTAACCCTGTTATGTACCTCAAAACATGTTTTGCTGCTATTAAGTGCACTCTCCTCCACCATATACCGACTGAGAGTGTTCACATCAAAACAAATATTTGATCTAGTGTTGACTAGATACAACAATGAACCAACCAACTGATGATATCTCGTGGCATCCACCAACTCGAACTCAGAAGCACTAAGCTTCCTCCAGTTGATGACCATAGGTGTCGACATGGGTTTGCAATCCTCCATCTGAAATCTGCTCAAAATATCCGCTGCATACTTCCCCTGTCCCAAAAAGACGTGCCCATCCACCTGCCAAACCTCCATGCCCAAGAAATAATGCATCAATCCTATGTCTTCCATCTCAAACTCTAAAGCAGGACCCCTCTTGCAATCAACTATGAGCTCCTCCCCTCCAGTGATAAACAAGTCATCAACATATAGGATAGAATGAGAATATCCTCTCCACAAACAATGTAATAGAGATTCGGATCCGCCTCACTCTTCTCAAAGCCCATCTGCAGCAAGTAAGAATCAATCCTGGAATACCAAGCTCGCGGAGCTTGCTTCAAACCATACAGTGCCTTTTTCAAGAGGCACATGTGGGACTCTCTCCCAAACACCTCGAACCCTTGTGGATGCTCAATGTATACCTCCTCCTCTATAAGACCATTCAGAAATGTTGTCTTCACATCCATCTGATGGATCTTCCAACCCATCTCTGCTACAATGGCCATAATACTCTGGATGGAAGTATATCTCACAACTGGTGCGAATGTCTCATCATAGTCAATCCCCTCAACCTGAGAGAATCCTCTCGCCACAAATAGAGCCTTGTGTTTCTCAATGTTGCCATCTACAACATACTTAATCTTGTACAACCACCTGGAAGTCACCACTGACTTCCCCTCTGGCCTAGGCACCACCTCCCACACATCATTCCGCATAATGGAATCATACTCCTCTTGCATGGCATATCTCTAGACCTACTGGTATGTTGCCTTCTCAAAAGTAGTGGGCTCAGATCTGTGATGCTAGTCACCATGGCCAAGTACAAACCAAACCTCTATGGTGCTCTGCTCTCTCTCATCAACCTCTGGGGTTCACCAACTAGCTCCTTGGATTCCATCAAGGTCTCCTGAAACCATCTCGGTTTCCTCTTCCCTGAAGTAACCTCCTGTGGAGTAGTACCTCATGCCCCTCAGTCTCATCCATAGATCTCACCATAGATGTCTAAGATCCTGAAGCACGTGCACCTGTGGTCTGTGTACCAGACACCTGTGATCCTGTAGTTGTACTGGGTGGACCAGTCACCCCTGAACTCGATGTAATAAACACCTGAGGCCATGACCCCTGTGATGTATCATCCTACATCTGTGGGACCTCCTCAACTCTATCTCTCAACTCACAAGATCTCTGAAAGGATTTATCCTCCTCGAATCTAACATCTCTCCTCACAACAACTCTCCTCAGTGCTGGTATGTAGATCCGGTAGGCCTTTGATACCCCGTTCTATCCAACTAGGATCCCCTTCTTTGTTGTGGGATCCAACTTTGTCCTCTTCTCAAAAGGGACATGAGAGAAAGTCAGACACCCAAATATGCGAAGGTGTCCAACATTTGTCCTCCTCCCAGTGAATGCCTCCTCAGGAGTCTTTCTCCCCAGAGCTCTATGTGGACTCTTGTTCTGTAGATACACTGCAGTACTGCAAGCCTCAACCCATAAGAAAAATGGCAACCCATGATCATGCAACATAGATCTCGCTGCACCAACAATAGCCATGTTCTTCCTCTCAACAACCCCATTCTACTGGGGGTTGTAAGGAACGTTCAACTATCTCCTAATACCCTCCTGGGTGCATAAGTCTCTAAACTCTATGGAGGTATACTCACCCCCATTGTCCGACCTCAAGACCTTGATCTTTCTCCCTATCTGGTTCTCCACGAGAGCCTTAAACTCTTGGAACCTCTTGACGACCTCACTCTTGGTCTTCATGAAATAGATCCAGATCTTCCTGGAGTGGTCATCAATGAATTTCACATAGTATTCACATCCACCCAAGGAAACTAATGACATGGGCCCGCACACATCAGAGTGTACCAAATCAAGTATCCCAGCTGATCTACTGTAATTAGACAGTCTTGGATTATTTCCCAAGAGCACACCCCCTGCATACTTCTTGATGCTCAATGCCGAACTGTGGCAATCCTGTCACAATCTCCTTCAACACCCTCAGAGCTCCATGATGCAAGTGAGCCATCCTTCTATGACAAAGCTCACACAACTGACTGTTGTTGTTGCTACAAGCCAAAGCATGTAATGGCTGAAAACTGAGTCTATACAGTTTCCCATCACGAGTCCCAATCACTCTGGCCAATGTGATACTAGACCCCTTAGGGTAAATGAGGACCTCGTCACCTCGGAATGACACCTCAAATTGCCTATCCTAAATGGTGGAAACTTATATCAGGTTCTTCTTCAGCCTAGGGACATACAAGACGTCCCTGAACACCATGGGTGGCCATAACTCCCTCTAAAAGGAAACCGTGCCATGCCCAGTCACCCTGACTATGGTGTTATTCCCAAGCACTATCTCCAACTTGATCCCAGACTCTGTAAGATCAGTAAAGTGCTCTCTAACACCAAACATATGAATGGATGCTCCACTGTCTATGTACCATACACTGGATGGTGTCTCAACTGTAGACAGACTGACAAGCAAGGACATCTCCCTTTCAAACTGAGAGGCGAACTCATCCTCCTCAGCTGATGTTGTTGTACCACCCTGCCTCTTCTTCTTCCAATTGGGACACTGTCCAACATAGTGCCCCATCTTGTTACAAGCAAAGCATTTAACTTTGTTCATATCCCTCTGCTGCTCACCTCCCTTCTGTTGTTGCTTAGCCCCACCCTTGGGACCCTTCTTGGTCTTCTTTTTTCCCTTTGCAGAAAGAGAAAGATCCTCACCATCATCCCCACCATGTTGTTGACTAGTAGATCTCGAGTCAGTCCTGAGCTCCTCCTGTACAAAGTCATCCCATAGCCTCTCCCAGCTAGGCATATGCTCTCTTGCTACAATACCTTGTACAAAGCTCTCCCAAGGTTTGGAGAAGCCATTCAAGGCTGTCCTCACCAACTCCGATGGATCCACTATCTCCCCCACAACTGCCAACTCATCATGAATCTGTGAAAACCTCGTTAGGAATGAGGTGACCGAATCAGTCTTTGTCATCTTAGTGCCCCTCAATTTCTCTTGGAGCACCATCTTCCAGTTTTGGTTAGGGCTTCGGTAAAAGCTACACAAAGACTGCCACATCTGAAATGCAAAGTCCTTACCAGAAACATGAGGAATAATATGGTCTTTCACTGCATCTAGGATAGTCCTCTTGGCCTTGATGTTCCTCTTCCTGAACTTTGCCAAGAGCACTGCATCGGTAGGAGGGACCACATGACTCTCCACAATTCCCCTAGCTCACCCTCTTCCAAAATCAAAACTATCCTAGCCTTCCATGGGGACCAATTGCCAGCCCCAGCTAGCCTATCTTCCACCCTTAACCCTCCAACTGACATGGCTGCCAACTCATGAAAAAACGACTAAAGAAATCTGCTGCCCACACACCAATCTCAGTTGTGAATTTGAAGCTTTCAAGGTGAGATAGAATCTGCCCACTGTCTGCAATTTATATCAGCCCTCTCTTGTGCCCTCAGGCTCTGATACCATGAAGAATTTTGAGGCTCTTTAAGGCTGCCCAACATTTCTGTCTTTGACACTGTTTAGGCACTGATTTAAGGACAAGAATAGGACTATTATACTGCTGTTTTAGGACTGCTCAGTGCTAACAGAACTGTTTTTGCTGCTGTTTAAGACTGCCTTTTAGACTGGTTTAATGCTCATTTAATGCTGCTGTTTTCAAGGTTAGATAATGTGGGTTTGCTGTCCATACATTCCCTTTAAAACTTTCATTAAAACAGTAAACACACCTCTTGATCTTTTACACTTAAATGCTGGTAATAAAACACATGCAAACCACAAACTTACTCAAGTGATTTTTGGTCAACATGACCCTGGAAAAACCCCCATGGGGAAAACCAATACAGAGGAATATTTATTATGGAGCTAGAAGGAAATATTACAGCAGAGATATACAACCAACTTATCTCAAGTAAGTTGCCTAATCTCCCTTGAAATCGAGCCTACTGTTCCTTGAAGTATGCGCCCTTTTTCCCAACAGTAAATGCACCCAGCCCAAGGTTAAGTGCTGCACCTGTCTAGAAATCCGAGCCTGCTGTACTTGTCATAGAACCCGTGCCCTTCTTCCTCAGCTAGCAAATGCGCCTCCTTCCCAATGCTAAGTGTGCCCTCTATCAATGAGCAAGTGCGCCCTTCAAGCCTCTTGGTGCACCCTCCTTCACAAAGTGCGCCCCTCTCAATCTCCTCCTCCAAATCGCCTTCTCCTCTTCTTCTCTTACTCAAAACTCATAGGGAACAATGAATGCCCTTTTTCCTCCTCTTTTCCTTTAACCTCATCATTAGGTTAACCTAGGAACCAATGGCTTGGATTAGATCTTAGCCAACCAAGATCAAAGGTGGAGATTAGATCTCCCCCTTTATTTAAGTTCCCTAAGTCACTTTATGTTAATAAAGTCACTTAATGATTAAAAGCTCATAAAGTCACTTTGACTTTGTAACATAAAGTAAAGTGAGGGAGGGGTACTTTTCCCCCTTTAGTGCTAGGCACTCAATAACACGAGGGGACCATTTCCCAGGGTACAAAAAACTCAACATGGTCCACGGTACATGACAAAAACCCATGGATCCATATGAGATTAGTAAATTTGAAAGAAGGAATAAAGAGGATTTATTAATTTTAACCTAATGTAATCAAACACTATAGAAACATTAAAGAAACAATTTAGAATGGGAGAAATTGAGAAATATTTTTGAAACTGTGAACGAACCTACATTGTTGTATTTAAAAAATATGTCGTATGCTACCACAACATAAGGCAATAAAATTGAAGTTCTGGTTTCCAGAATTCTATATGCTATAGTGTATAGAATATAGCGTATAGAATTTGCACTTCGCACTAGTTATGCACAACCCTACCCTAGCACGACACAAAGACTCCTAAACACCTATATGGCGTGATCATAAGTGTTGAAGCCTCCCTATTTGAGTTCCCCTTCTGCAATTTGAGTAGATCATTTTGGGTCTTCAACCTAGTCTTGGGGTCTCATTTGATTAGTCTTGGGCCTATAGCTCTCCCTTGGTCATTGCCTTGTTATTCATCGATGATCACCATTTGGCCATATTGCCCCTATTTGGGTCCTCCTCTAGCTGACTTGGTCATTGTTGGGCAGCTTGGCATTCATTTCATCCCCAAACGTTGTTTCAAGTAGTTAGAAACCCCTTTTGGGACCATGAGTGCCCCCCATGTTCAACAGTAGTTCTCTATTTGTTTGTCAAATTGGTCGATTTTGATCTCTCTTTCATTGCTCTTTTGGTGCCCTACTTACCGCAAGTAGTTCTATCCTTATTGTGGCTTGTGTGTAGCAGTATTGTAGTTTGTTCATTTTTCTACAAAACATAAGCCCTTTATTCTACCTATTTTGCATGATTAGCCTACTAGCACCTGCATTTGGAGGTCAAATTCCATGGTTTAACCATAGAAGGAAGAATTACATAACCTTGATATATGGATTGACAAGGGTACACTCACTAATAGCTACTTGTGTATAAATACATCATTCCTCTCATTTTCTAACTTTGGTTATCATTACATGACCAAAAATGCTTTGTAAACTCCTTGTCGTACATTAGCTTTCTAGGCTTGGACGTGCTCTTGGATCTTGCTTTGTCTCCATCATCCTCCTTGCTCACAAAGCTGGTTTTGTTGTTGTCCATTGCTCGTTCTTACTGATTTGGGTCTTGCCTCTTAGTTTTTGGGCTGGGACAACCTGCCTTTTGGTGGGCTTGGAACTCCCTCTCTTCTAACTTTGATCGATCTTCCGAAATTCCTAGCTCAAAAGAATGCTTCAGCGCAACTTGTGAGGTAGGAGGGACATCCTCCAATTGAGGACAAAGGGATATATTTCACTTTATCACATTTAGTTAGATATATTGTATTATAGCTTGTCTATTTCATTTTTACATTTGCACATGTGGAGATCATGAGACCATTATTTGTTTTGCAAGAGTATTACAATCTTACAAGTATGCAAGAAGTCCCAACCCCCTTTGATTTTGTTGCTCGTTGTTTGTTCATTTTTCTTTCAAAGTCCAAATAGCATTATTAGATTAGATCTAACATAGCTAAGGGTTTTCACCCATCTAGGTCAATTCACCCTACACTCTCTTCCTTTGCTTGCACACAAAGAGAATTTGGAATAAATGCTAATTGCTTGTTGTTTGTTGTTGTGCATTTGGGGAAAGGGAAAGGTTTCATTTTTGTCACTTTATATTTAATTTCCAACTTTCTTTTTTAAATAGGCTAGTTAGGAACCAAGAGCAAAGAGGAAACAAACCAATATTATTTAATTTCTTTCTTGCTTTGCTTAGAGTTCTTAGTTCTATTTTTACACGTAGAATAGTTGATAAACAAGATAAAATCAACCCTCCTATAGCCATAGGTACATTAATAATAGATTAGACCCTAATCTACTTAGTGTGCCTTCCCTTCTTTCCCTCCTAGATTTTCCAGTTTTGCCCAAAAATATTAGATAGCGATTCCACCCTACCGAGTCTACTCATCCTAACTCGACTAGCACCATTTAGGTAGAGAGTTGGTTTTTTGCCCTGGGGGCTGTCTCTTAGGCTCTTTTTGGTCCCTCACATAGGGTTACCTTACTTCCTAGGAGAAATGTAATCGTCCTACTTCTTCCTCCTAAGATGAGGATACCTATTTCTTGTTAGGTTATCCAAAGTTAGTGACTCCATTGGGGAATTTCCTTCAACCTTTTCCTTCTTAAAAAAATGTTGCTCTTTTATGTTTTGTCCTCGGCCTTTCTCTTCCAATAGAGCTTCTCAACCTTTCTTCTTTCGAAGGAAAGTGGTTTCTTTGCGTTACCTCGTCCTTTCTCTCCTAAGGAGAATGTTGCTTTTACTCTTGCATTATTTTCCTTACACCTTTCCCTTTGAGGAATGTCCTTTCTCCTTTGCCTTCTCTTTCAAGTGCAGTAGTTCCTCTTCCACCTCCTCGACCTTCAACCAAGCTACTTTTTGAAGGAGTTTCCATGTTAGAACTTTACCTTCCCAACTCCATGTGTTAGTGCCCCTATCAATATGTCTCAATGTATATCAGGTCATATCATCGCACCTTCAAGTTGTTGATTGTTAGGTTAAACTTGACTCAGTGAAAGAGTCAAAGTTGTTACGTGAACAATAGTGGTTTTGGCAACCCGTGGTTATAGAGCCCATGGATTGCATGTTATGAAAGCCTTTAAAAGGTTGGTGATACTCCATTGTAATGTGCTAGGACATGTGGTGAAGGCTCACTTGGCCAGGGCCAAGAGTTTGGTCGGCTTGGCCAGGTTTGGTCAAGGAACTAATAGATCTATTAGCTAGTTTTTCCCGGTTTGGGTTTTTTGGGATAAATCTAGTGCATGATTTGTGTTGTTGCTCTATTCTTGGTTGATTATTTTGTTTCTCTCGCATGATTTATTTCCTTTCATGTGGTATCAGAGCAAGGTTAACCTGGACTCTCTAGCGAGAGTGGTTTTGACGATGAGAGCCATTAAGAGAGAGAAGGAAGAAAGATCGGTGGTACATGTTGGTAAGCAAGCCAAGTAGAGGTGGGCTAGAATTGAGGCTATTTGAGAAGAATTGCGTGAAATATGGCAGTTTCAAAATGCCCAAGTATGTATTTTGTTACTACTGTTCTTGACAAAAGTTTCTTGTCAAGGCTTTGTGCTGAGCATTTTAGGGCACAATTGGAGCCCCTAGAATAACATTTTCCAGGATCTATTTCACATCTTGGAAGAAAACCCTCGAGTAAATAGCGGCTATGGCAGTGGGGGAGGACAAGGAAGCAGTTATTGGGGTTTGTAAAAGATGCATATTGATCCTAGTCAACTCAATATGTGAGTGCAAAGTTTGTTAGAATTGACTACTCTAACAATTTGTAGATCTACCAAGAAGCGAGCATCAAGAGTTGGAGGTGAAAGTGATGGAAAGGCGAGAGGATGGCAACATAAGTGTCGAGATAGCAAAAATGAAAAAAAAAATTATTATAATGGAGTTGAAAATAGTTATTGCATGTAAATGGGCATACGACTATAAGACCTAGTTAGGCATGCGTACCCCTAGTAACTTACCGGTAAATTCTAGACATAGACCTAGGTTATAGGGGGGAGCATGCGGGATTCTTGGATAACTATGAGGGGAGTAGGGCCTGGAGGTGAGCGGTGGAGACTCACTTGGCTAGTTTGGCCAGATTCGGTCATGGGAAACCCCGAGTCAAGTTTAAAAGGGGGAATGTTAGGTTAAACTTGACTCGGTTAAAGAGTCAAAGTTGTTAGGTAAATAGTGGTGCTTTCGGGCACATGGTATTGGTGATCCGTGGTTTTAGAACCCGTGGATTGCACGTAATGAAAGCCTTTAAAAGGTTGGTGATACTCCATTGTAATGTGTCAAGACGTGAGTGGTGAGGCTCACTTGTCTAGGGCCAGGGTGTTGGCCGGCTTGGCTAGGTTTGGTTAAGGAACTAATAGATCTATTAGTTGGTTTTTCTCGATTTGTGTTTTCCAGGATAAATCTAGTGCATGATTTGTGTTGTTGCTATGTTCTTGGTTGATTATTTTATTCTCTCGCATGTTTTATTTACTTTCATGTGGTATCAAAGCTTTCATTGATCCTCAATCCCCTCACAACCCTCACTCTCAACCCCAATGCCATGCTCAACATCAAATGAAAACTCAAGGACAATCTATTTCTAACACGACATACTCATCATGGCCTCACTCTTAGATGAAACCATAGTTTAATGAGGGTTCCTCCTAAACCAATCGTCCTAACCCGACCAATGCCATAGCCCAACACCTCCTAAAGAACTCTACCCCTTAGAATAACTTTTTAAATCAACTTTCCTTTCCTTATATGTTTCCACTTCACAAAATGTAGAGAACTCACCTGCCCAACCTACTACAAAATGATTGTGTACCAACACATAGCAACTCAAAAGGTTGCATACCAACCTCTCTCAATTGAAGCAGTTGTGGCCCAAACTAACTCCCATAGAATTCCATCCAACAAAATCACTCAAGCTATTGCCACAATCCAAGCTTCGACCCAATCTTGGAACCAACCCTCTAGTATCCCCATATGCCAAACCTTTAGTTGCACGTGCTTAGGAACCTTTATTGTTATTCCTCAAACTACACATGTGAACATCCCTTCAAGATCTACCACTAGTAAGCCTCAAACTACACCACATCAATGTGGCCCACAATGTAATCACATGTCACAAAATAACCCCAATGGGTGTGTTATCCACCAGTTTGCACAAGATGGATTTTTTGAAGAGCTGCCAAAGAATGAGCAATCAATGCTCATATGACAGAGTTCAGAGTTCAGCCGGTCTTATGAAAAAACACTTTTTTTCGCATTTCCACCATTGTAATAAATGTCCTAAGTGTGAGATATTGTAAAAGGCTATTGGCCACCTAAGACCTAGGAGTGAGCATGTACTCTGGAGTGTCTTTTTAACTTGTTAATTATTTTTTCTGCTTGCCTTTGTGAGCGATTAAATAATTTCTAAGTTTTTTTCACTCAGAAGAGTGACTCCAGAGCCGGAGTATGTGCTGACAATCAGGTCTTGGCATGGAAAATCCAATGTCTAGTGTCTAAATGTATATGAACTCATACTAGGACATCTTGATTGAGTCATTTGGAAATTGCGGCTAGATTTGATAGTTTTTTTTTTAAGTTTTAGTGAATTAATTAAATTCCCGCAAAAAATGGAATTTTTTAATTCCGAGTCAGTAAATTGTAAAAATATGGCATCAAACATTGTCAGATGCCATATTTATGGTCGTTTTCCAGTCCAAAATATCATGTAAACCCCTATTTCCAATCTTTCAAGACAAAAAAGTGATTATTATCACTAAAAAATCAAAATTACTAGAAAATTACAGAAAATGGGTAGTTAAATTCATTTCCTAAATTTTAGGAGAACTGGGGAACATGTTTGAAACATGTTTTTCTCTTGTCCCCAGTCAACTGGAAGCCTAAGCAAGTTAGCTAAAGGTGAGGTCGACTTAATTGAGATGGCATGGACTTGGGGGAGATCCCAATGTGGGAACTCGACTCCACTTTCCTAGTTGGCGCAATCCAGATGAAGAGCGCACGTTCCGATGTGCTCACGTCACTCCTAACTACCCCTTCACTCCCCCTCACTCCACTCTCACCTCACATCACTCGCCCTCCACTCCATATCACTCCCTATCCACTACTCCACCTCACATCACTCCCCTCATCTCCCACGCATCTCTACCTTCACTCATGTGCATCTCCCCTTCACTCACGCCTTTACCGTAACCCTAGCGCATCTCCTCTTTGGAATTGTCATCCCAATTGCTATATAAGCAGGGTCGACCTCTCCTCAAACTAGTTCGGTTTTGGGCAAGCATTGTATCATGGTTAAATCTTTCTTTGGAATAATAAAGACTTTGGAGCTCATCTTTGGTGTGTGGACTCAAATGTGTCGATGAATGTTGGATTTACATGAGGTGATGTTATACTAATTTTTGCAGATTGTCTTTTGTTACTTGGTTAATCATAGCGATACTATTATCTAGATGGAGTAAGTTACTTAGTTTGTTTACTATTTAATTTACTTGTTAATCTATGCTTAATATTTCATTGCATGTGTGTTTTTGTTCAAACTAATATGCTCTTGAAGTTTTCTGTGTAGAAAAACACCAAGTACAGGAATTTGCAGGTATCTGTGTTGCATGCAGGATCATTCTCTTGGAGAGGCAAATGAGTTCCGTTGCATCCTCTTTTCTGTCCAAGAAGGCTTTCTGCCTCTTCCTCACATCAAAGAGAACCCCATAGCCCAAGTGTTCTAGGCTCAAGCGGAAACTCCAAAATTCGATAAAATTCTCTCCGCTCTCCTTTTTCTTGGTTGCATGTTGCTTAGATCAGTCTTAAAGTTCATTTCTAATATCTAAAGGCTGCATGCATTTACTTCCTAGATCTAGTTAGAATTTTGTCAATTTCAAGAAGTAGATCTAGTCAATTTAAGCAATATTTTGGTCTATTTTCACCTAGATCTTAGACCAGTCTATTGCTCTGTTTTAATTTCAGTATCAAGCTATCTAGATGTCCTATATTTGCTGTTTTAAAACAGCAAACAGAAGCAACTAGAAGAGCCTAGGTTGGGTTCGTTAAAAGTGTCTAAAAAGTCCCAAAATTTTTCAGTTTTGCCTTGGAAATTTTTCCAAAAAAATTGATAAAAAAATTTATTGTTTAAAACTTCTTTTCATCACTTTCTAACTTAATTTGCTTGTTGTTTTCTTGCAGCAGTAACAGGTCCAAGGGGAGATTCTACCAAAATTTGGCGAAATCAAAGGCTCCAAGGGCACCCTGGGGGGTTTTAACTTCATCAAACGAAGTTTTCCATTCTTCTTCATATTTCTTGTATTTCTCTAAATGATCCAGTTATAAGGATCCTTCTTCTTTCTAAAGAGCTAAAAGCTCAAAGAGAACCTTTGTTCTCTGTTGTAATAGTGTAATAAAAACAGGCCCTTTGTGCCCAGTTTCTCCATCCCCATTAGGGGGATTTGTGTTCTTGGTTTGGTTTCTCTATCTTGTGATTGATGCATGTTTAAAATCCCTTAATCAAACACACAAGTCAAGTACATTGAACACACAACAAACACTCATAATTTTATGCATGCTAATTAAAGGTATCTTAAATCTATCGTGCATGCTTAGTTCAACTTTGCTTTAAGTCTCTTTTTCAACAACAAATCTTGCAACTTTGTTTAATTTCTAAAAAGTATCTTGTGATTCATCTCTAAATTACAAAGCAAGGTACTAAATCTAAGTTGTTGCAACAAACCTTTATATTTCTTCAAGTATTTGTGCTAGTCCTTCAATTGCGAAGCAGGGTGTATGATTTATTTTCAAAGTATTTCAAAGTAATTGAACCTTGCTAGTTTAATTAGGACAATCTCTGAAGTAGTTAGCTTGATGTAAGGAAAACGCCTAAAAGTGACCTG
>ML818909.1:80968-98633 GCA_009831015.1 Picea engelmannii | reverse complement strand
GTGTTAGATGAAGCTATTTTCATTGAACAATTATGAATCTATAATTTTAAATATTTAATGTGAATTGCATGAGTTTGTCAATCATTTCACATTGATAATGCATCATATAACAGGTCAGATTTTGAATTGGTATCAAAGAAGTATAATGATGATGATTTTGTGGGAAATTGATGAAATTTCTCATTTCCCCACCATCCCAAAATGCATAGGGGTGGTCGGGTATGTTATAATGTACCTCTATATTGAGTGCCTTTCTAGTTCCTTGTTGGTCCAAATCAAGTTTGTTGATGTTGATGACCTAACCTTGATGATTGTTGTTTCTCAAGATGGTGTGGGTGGTGATATACAACAACCTTAGCTATTGGATCTTTGGTATTTAACTCTTCAACATGTGGTTCCTTTGAGTCATGTAATGCCAACTATTGTTATTTTTTTGGATTACTTTCTTCATGCATTGCCTATGAAAAATGAGAAAAGGGTAGGCAAGGTAGTAGAATTTATCCACCCATATTTTTGTTATGGTAGCCTTAATTAAAATCCATTTATATTTTTTAGAGGGGTTCATGCTGGTAAACTCAACAATTGTTATTTTTTTTGTTTACTTTCTTAGGAACATTTGCATATCTTATATTTAAGGATGGGGAGCTATCATGTAAGCCATATTTCTCAAACCATTGTGTTAGACTATGTGTTTCTTCAATATTTGGGTTAATATGAATGATGGATTCATAGATAGTATCAACAGTCTTTCCATTGAACTTATCTACGTGGAATCCCTTGATTGCAAGGACATGGTGGTTGCATGAAGAACACAAATTAGCTAGTTCCTTGTCTTCTACATGGGAATGCTCTGCCCACAATGTCACATCCATTCTATAACCTCACATGTCCTTTATATGGATTATTTCCTTTTTATAGTATATGATCCATATTTCCTATGTATAGGGGAGGTAGTGGATTTTTTAGTGACAAGACCAATAATTTCAACAATGGATCCAACAACTATAGATCTAATTTCATTGATTGATTTCAAGGTGAAATGAGTTTGGGGAAATGATGTACTTTCTATTGGGAAATGTTGAACTAGGGCGGTTGGATGTAAGAATATCTCCCAATAGTTATTCAAGTAGCTATATAGTTTGTTTTCTAGTTTGATAGTTCCTTTGAAGATCAAGTAGACATGACCAATTTGGATTTTATCATAAAAAGTATTTGTAGAATCATTAAATCAAGTGATATGTATCTCCTCCCCTCTATGCTAACAAATTCAAATCCAAAGACATTTCCATACCCTTGTTGGTTCTTGAATTTATGAAGGGTTGTCTTTGCCTCAAATTGACCCTTGATGGCCCAATTCAAGTTGTACAGGATCAATTCTATCACATGAATATGTGTTTAAATGATGGACAAGGAAGGAATTTCAATAAGTGTGCATTGTTTCTTTAGTAGTGGTTCTTGTGTGGAATATGAGGGAGTGTCTGTCTGAAAAGCAACTGGGAGAAACATAGTGATTGGATGTCCAATCAATATCATGCAGGAATCAATGACTTCGAATCCATGTGGTATGATAGTCCTATATGCAAAACAAAAATCGTTAAACAACAAATGAGTAGTTGGCATGTAGTGAAGCAAGTATTTCAAGCATATTATAATTAATAGATGAAGCTTACATGCATTGGATTTGGCAGAAAAAATCATTGACAGGCTCATGAATAAATGGAACTAAACAATCTGCAATCTTTCCTTGAGTTCCTTGTGTACCTTCATAAGATTTGGAGTGAAACCTCATCAAGAGGGTTGTTGAATCATAAACTCACCACTAGTGATATAGCCTGCAAACAATTGCAGGGCATATTAAATTTTATTATTTAAATATTTGATCCAGATTTTATGAGTAGAACGAAATGAATACAGATTATTAAAAGATGCTTAACAAAAAATAACAGAGATACAATAAAACTAGTTTTCTATTCAATAAGGAAATATGCTGAAACTATAAAATGCAGTGGAAAACAAGCTTGTTGGAATGGTGGTGGCTTATCTCTAAGAAGAGATGTGACGAATGCACTCATTCACAAGAAGATGGTTACAATGAGGATCTGAAGGCCTTTTACAATAAAAAGGAATGTCAAAAACCATAGACATCCAAAAACCTAACCCTAGGAGATGAAGTGCCAAAAGTCATGTGGGCCCCGTTTGGGTAAGTTAGTACATCAACTTCCCGAGGTCGTAACTTTTGCATACAATCTTCGTTTTAGGTGCACGATAGCCCGTTGGAAAGGTCTAACCAAGAAGACAAATTTTCGACTGGCCCAGGTCAGTACCATTGGCAGTCACCTGGGCCCCAAATCCCCAAAAAACGTTGTTTAGGGCCTCAAAATGGCCCTGGAAGTTTGGAACACGAAAAACTGCCAAGGTGGAAAACCATTTTTCGAGCCAGTGGAATAGGTGGGTGGCCACCGATATCCACTTGGATCTATTCTCCCTCATTAGGAAGCAATTTTATCCATTGCATTTATTTCCCCCATCAGATGAGGAAATTTCTGCCGAATTTGGCCCTGGGTGTGCCACTTGCCTTAGTGCAGGAGTTGCCCCTGCTTTGACGAATCGATAAAGTTGGATCCTTTGCTGTCGAGTTCCCTTGATATATGTGTCCACAATATGATCACTGGATTCCTATTGCATGCAGTTAGGGTTGAGATTTTTTGGTGTCAACTTCTTTGCTATCTCTGAGGTGGCCAATAATGGTGGGAAATATGGTCGAAGGAGAGCCACGTTGAAGACTGGATGCATACCAAGGAAGGGGGGAATGTTGAGCTCAAAAGCATTTTCACCCACAACCTTGGTGATGGTGTACAACCCATAATAGAGCGAGAGAAGCTTCCGATGGAGCCCTGTA
Organism: Picea engelmannii; assembly: GCA_009831015.1. NCBI lineage: Eukaryota > Viridiplantae > Streptophyta > Pinopsida > Pinales > Pinaceae > Picea > Picea engelmannii. The sequence goes on along the minus strand of ML818909.1, from coordinate 95,734 downwards.
AGGCATTCTTTCTGCAAATGCAACCAAACTTTGTAGCCCACCTGAAACTTATGTGGCACCTAATGTTGATCATGGCGTTGTTTGTACTTGGAATTAGAATTCTGTAGAATATCCTAAACCTGTTGGTGGATGTTTTGGATCCTCTCAATGAACCAGGTGGCTTTGTCATCTTCTGGTGGAGTAGGGGAGGAGTCGGACGAGGTGGTCGCCAGGGGTAGTGCAACATCCATGGGGTCCAATGGTTGGAATCCCAACCCCACCTGAAAGGGGTTGTGTCCAGTTGAGCTATGTAGGGATCAGTTGTATCTATGATAGACATAGGGAAGACTCTCATCCCATGTGCGGGGGTGTTTTGAATTGTCTATGTGTAGGATATGTACGACCATCCGATTGATGACCTCAGTTTGGCCATCTTTCTGAGGGTGGAAGGCGGTGGATTTGGTGAGCTTGGTATCCAGCAGTGACCAGAGGCTCGACCAGAATGAGTTGAGGAACCAACTATCACGGTCTGAGATAATGGTTTGTGGGATCCCAAAATGTACCCATACTCATTCAAAGAAGAGCTTGGTAGTGGCTTCTATTGTGATGTTCTTCTTGGCAGTGGTTTCTCCTGTGATGTTCTTCTTGGAAAAGTGATCAACAACAAAAAAAAACTAGTCATTTTCCCTCTTGGTGGAAGGGAGGCCCGACATGTAGTCCATTAAGATGGATTCCCATGGCCTGTTAGGAGTAGGCAAAGGTGTGTACATGACATTGTTCTTAGTGGTCGTTTTGGAAATAACGCATGCGGTGTAGGACTCGAATTACTTGCCGACATCCTGTCAAAGTTTCATCCAGTAGAAATGTTTCTGCAGCACTGCCACTATCTTTTTGATGCTAAAGTGTCCTGCCACCCAACTGTAGTGAGCTTCCCAAATTAGCTTCGCACACTCGCTTGATGGAATGTAGAGATGGCCCAGACAAAACAACATCCCATCCTGAAGATGGAAATTAGAGACCACTGAGTTGGTGCCCAAGATTTGGTAGGTGGTGGAGAATTTAGGGTCTATCTCGTAGAGGTGGGGCCATCCAGAGGTCTCGTGACCGCAAGATTCTAGCACCGTGGTGAGTGTCGCGACTGGAGGTAGGCTGAGGCAGTTAGAAACTTGGTTGGTACTTCCTTTTTTATACTTGATCTTGAGGTGGAACTGTTGTAAGTATGTTGACCAATTCTGATGGCGGTCATTCTACAATTTTCCTCGGGTCTGCATGATCTGCAGTGGCTTGTGATCAATGTGGATGACTATCTCCTTCCCAAGAATGCAATGTCTCCACTGGCGGCAGGATTGCATAATGGAGTACATTTATTTGTCATAAGTAGGGTACTTACGAAAATCATCTGATAGTGTCTCGCTATGATATGCCACGGGGTGGTTGTGTTGAGTGAGAACGACACCCACATCATAGTCTGAAGCAACTATATCGATCTCAAAGGGATGTTGTAGGTCCGGTCATGAAAGTATCGAGGATGAGCACAAACGCTTCTTCAAGTCATCAAAGGCTTGTATTTGGGACAAGCCCCACACAAATTTTTCCTTACCACCACCCATGGTTACTTTGATGAGGGCCCATGCGATATGAGAGAATCCCAACACAAACTTGTGATAGAAATTGGTGAGGCCCAAGAAGGTTCGAAGTTCAATGAGTGTGGTTGGGGTTGGCTAGTCACGGATGACCTAGATCTTAGCTGGATCCACATGCACACCATGCTTATCAATGATGTAGCCTAAGTAATGGACCTTGTCCATGCCGAAGGATCATTTTTCCAAGTTTACATATAGTTTGTGCTGTCGTAGGGTGTGCAAAACCTACTGGATATACTGCAAGTGTTCCTCCCAAGTCTTGTTGTATATGAGGATGTCATCTAGATACACCACTACAAAATTATTGGTGAAAGGTCGTAGGATATCGTCCATCATCCTCATAAAAGTTGTTAGAGCATTTGTCAAACCAAAGGGCATGAGTAACCATTCAAAAAGACCTTCTTTTGACTTGAAGGCAGCCTTCCAGACATCTGTCTGTTCTATTTGGACCTGGTGGTAGCCAGAATTCAGATCAATCTTACTAATGTATTTGGCTGCCGTGAGCTAATTAAAGAGGTCATCGATTCAGGGAATCGGGTACCGATTTTGGACTGTGATTTTATTCAGGGCCCAGTAATCAATGCAGAGTCACCAGGTCCCGTCTTTCTTCTACACCAACACGATTAGGCTCTCACAAGGCAATGAGCTGGGATGGATATGCCCCTTTTGGAGCAGTTCTTGGATCTGCCTCTTGATCTCCTCGTTTTCTAACAGAGAGCGGCGATAGACTGGCCCATTGGGTAGTGGTGTGCCTGGGGTCAGATCGATGGGATGCTTGACCTGGTAGTGGAGAGGTACCTCGGTAGGAGAGGAGAAGATGTATGAGTATTCTTCCATGACCTTATCCACTTGCTTCTGTTTTTTGGAGAGATCGACCGCGGATGCCCTGGATGTGGCTGCGATATTTCACTCACTTTGAGAGCGAATCACGAAGAAGACAAATTTCCTGGTCTGAGAGATGAAATTTCCGCATTGCTTGGTAGAGATCAAGGAAATAACACTAGGAGGGACTGGCTCGGGTATCCTGTACAATTTCTTGTTCAAAGTAATAATAACACTACGAGGCCTAGACTCATATAAAACATGACATTTCAATAAATAAGGTTTTCCCAAAAGAGCATTACAAACTTCGAGAGGAGAAACATCACACAATACCTCGTGTTTGAAGGGCTTGATGTTGTACAACAATCAACACTGTTGGTTGACACAGAGATCGCTTCCTTGGCAGAGCCATCCAATGGTGTAGGGTTGTGGGTGCGAATTTGTTAGCAGGTCCAGTTTCTTGAATACCTCTGTTGATATGAGGTTCTTCTATCTATCACTATCAACGATGAAGTGTAGTGGGGTGCCTTTTACCCACATATATGAATGGAAGAGGCACTTTCCTTCTGGCTCGTTTGGATCACCAGGATGGAGCTTGGTGGTAGCAATGATGGAACTGGGTTCCGTGTCAATGATCCATCTTCCCCTTTATGGTTCTGACTCAGATTTAGAACCCACATCTAATTAAGAGGAATATTTCACTTCGTCCACCAACGATTGCTTTGAGCGACAGTCAGCAGTGTTATGCCAAGGGCTCTTATGGAAGTCACACCACTTCCCGGTATCTTTCTTTTTCTTTATGGTGTCCTTCTTTGCTTATGGCTTGGAATGGTTGTCCTGATACTGTCCATATTTACTTTGTCCTTTGTTTTGTGGGTTGGGGCCGCCCTTTCTTGGATTTTTTTGTGAGGGGTTCCCAGGCCCAAATTGTCGCGTCTTTTGTTTGACCTTCTGCTCGATTTTGACAACATATCGGTAGGCTGTGCCCAAGGATGAGATGTCCAGAAATTTCATTTCGGTATGGATGTATCTATGCAGATCACCTTGATACTTGAGCACCAGATGTTGATCTGAATATTTGATACCCAACTTGGTGTGCAAGGAATGGAAGATATTTGTGAACTCTGGCACTGCCTGGTCTCTTTCTTGCCGCAGTGTGGTCCATTTGGTATGTAAGTCGTCATAAATTCTGATAGGGTAGTATTGTTCCTTAATAACATCCTTGAAGGATTCCCAGGTGGCTGTGACTATATATAATGAGGGTTCCTATGTTTCCTTTTGCTCACAGAAAGTTTCCCACCAATATTTGACACGGGGAATGACTTTGAGGAGCGCAAAAGTAATTTTTTCTCTATTCGAAAAGTTATGGACAAAAAAAAGCCTTCTAGTAGATTCAACCACTTGTCTACAAAATCTGCATCTATCTTACCTTCAAATATAGGAATATGTAAGTTGATTTGCACCTTGAAGGGGGCGGTGCCTCTGCTCAAGGAAGATGCATCACATGTTGGTAGCTGCCGAAGGATTTACGCAAAACTATCCAGCATCTCGTTCCTCTGTTGTGTGAGGGATTCCTCAAGAAACATTTTGAAAGGATCTCATGTCCCATCATATTTATTTTCTCCTACCATGAGAGGTCATTTGGGCGTGTGAGAGATTTTTTCCTCAAGATAAACAAGCTCGAGACCCAATTATTTGTACCCTGACCTCGTTGGGGACATGCATTAAGACAACAAGGAGAAGACCACTCTGATACCACTGATATATATTTTATGAATAGAACAAAATGAATACAGATTATTAAAATATGCTTAACACAAAATAACAGAGATACCGTAAAATTGGTTTTCTATTCAATAAGGAAATAAGATGAAACTGTAAAATGCAACAGAAAACAAGCTTGCTGGAATGGTGGCGGCTTATCTCTAAGAATATATGTGGCGGCTTATCCAGTTAGTGTTGTAGAATTCAAGGAGTTGTAGATTCCTTCAGGTTGCAGCCTGTAAATAGGGGGTTGGTGCCTCCTTCTAGTTAGTGTTGGAGAAGTTTGAAAGTTGCTACTTCCTCTGGATGTAATATTCATGATGTATATTAAGAAGTGTTTCATGGTTTTCTCCGATTTGGGTTTCCACATAAAACTCGTGTGTATTGTGTGTCTATGGTTATATGTTGATGATATCTTGAATGCAATCATATGTGATAAATTGTTGATAGCTTAATGGTTACATGTTATGGTTAAAAAATGGTAAAAAGTGCTCAATATTGATTTGCCCCCCCCTCAGTATTGGTGAATATTCCAACAATTGGTATTAGAGAAGGTCCTTCAGAAACAGTCTAACCACTGGAAGGTAGATCACATAGTGCAGGGATAATGGAACACTAGTGTTTGATGGTCAATACTGTGAGATATGGAGCAGAAGAATGAAAGTATTTCTAGAGGCCTAGAGGTATGATGTTTGGTACTCAGTTGTTACAAGATACATCGATTCAGATAAACTTCCGAAGACTGCGGTCAAGAAGGAATTAAAAAGGAACAACAAAATATCAATGGATGTCATCCTAGATGGATTACCTGATTTGGTAAAAGTCAATGTGAGACAATTTTTTATCAGCCAAAGAGATTTGGGATAAGATACATAATCTCTACTCTAAGGGATCTCTTCTTGTAATCACAGAGTCAGAACATGCTAATGTTGAGACAGATCAAGAGGAAAGAAGCTCATCATGTCAGACATATCCAGAAGAAGAAATTGGAAATGGTATGACATATCATGACAAATAAGATTGTGAAGAAGGTGAAGTGGATATTGAGGCAGAACTAATAGAATATTTGAGTGAGATAAAAAGGGAAAGGAATAAATTAGGTCCCTTAAGGAAGAATTGATCAAGCTAAAGGAAGGTTCTCAAAACCCTAACAAAAACTCTGAAGAAGCCAGAGTGATTGAAGAAACACTCAAAAATTAGTTGGAAGAAAATTAGCGTTTGGAAGATGAAATAGTATTACTAAGAAAGGAATCAAAGAAGAGAGAAGAGATCTTGACAAGTCATCTTAAGGAAATATCTGAGGACTTAAACAATATTGAAGCAGAATTTAGTCAACAAGACAAAACATTTGAAGAATAAATAAACTCAATGGAAACCCAACTTGAAGAAGCAAAGAGAAAAAAAGAAGTAATGAAGATCCATATGATTAATAAATAAGAAGATTGTGAGAAGCTTGAAGAAGAAGTCATCTCATTAAGGGTCAAAGTTTTCAAACTCAACAAGAACTTGAAGAGATCTCAAGTACTAGAAGATATTCTCAATTTTCAAAGGTCACCTTTCAATAAAATAGGTGTTGGATACATTGGTGAGGCCTCATGCAAAGAAGAAACAAATTCCAATCCCAATAAGAGTGTTGAAGAGAGAGGAAGCTCCACACAACCATCAATGAAATTTGAAGAAAAGAGTTCCAGGTTGCCGAAAAATAAGAATGAAGAGAAGTTTAATAATTATGCAGACATTCTCAAAGGAAGGAATCATGATCAACAAGATTCAAAGAGGAATGAATGTAGAAGAGATGCATTTCCAAGAATATATTCTACCTCTAGGTATCAAATAAGCTTCATTCATTATGAAGGAAACACCTAAAGAGAAGATCGTGATAATCTGAGGCATAAATTTAGAAGGACTACATCAGAAAGAGGATTGCTTGCTTCCATGTATCAAAGTTTCTTGCTTGGTTATTGTTTTACTTGTAATAACTTTGGACATAAAGATGTAGATTGCAGATCATATGGAAGAAATGTTCAAGCAAGAAATGTTTATGTGCCCCCCTACAATATTTAATGTTACAAATGCCACAACTATGGACATATAGCTCATGATTGTAGAAGCATGATGAAGTCTTCCTTGAAAGAAAACATTGATATCAGATACAAGAAGGTTTGGAGAAGAAAAAATAAACTAAAAGAGCAGGTGAATGAAGAACTCTCAAAAATCATACTCAAAGGACTTGCATATGTGATATAACATGATGAATCTACATGTAAAGAGGAAAGTGTCAGAACTCATAATGATGACCCCACAACTGAGCAAACTTATATATTGTTCTAAGCCATCCAACTTGGAGACTCCCAGTAAATGTGAATGTTGAAGAGGGGGTGTCTAAGAAACATCTATTACGGATTGGAGAACTATCATTCGGGTAGTATGAAATGTTTGTAGAATTTGGGAAGACAGATTCATAATGGTTTGATGGTAGAAGTGAATAATGTCTTGTGACATATTGGTTATTTCAGGAGAAGTTTTCAGAACACATCCCCATGCAGGTATGAAGAGGTCAGTTGGAAGTTACGAGGAATATCATGGGCACAATTTTGAGGCAGAGATTCATGATTATATAGAGCAAGGATATATTTAGTACAAATTTGAGAATGTGTACTTGTTACAGACTTGTAGAGTTTGATTTGAATATAGAGTAGACTAGTGGACATATTTTATTCAACTTGAGAAGAAAGAATATGCAGTGATCACTTGCAGCGGATTCGAGGAAGATCTCAGAATAGTGAAGTGACAGATTAATCAACATTGTGTGTAGTTGAGTAGCTTTGTGATGTATGGACAACAATGAATTCATGAGATATTTGGAAGGTTTAGAAGACAATACTTGACATGAACCAACAAAGATACATGACTGTGGACGAAAGAATGAGATCAAGAGGAATTGCAGAAAGGGAGATGTAATCATTGGCATTGTCATCAAGAGGAATGTTCAATAAAGCATATGACTCAGGAAAATAAGCATATTGATAGATGGAACCAACTAGTCACAGGAAGGAAATTTGTGAGAGGTACAACAAGACAGGGGGAGAGAAACCATCAGAAGGATATACTATCAAGAGGATATTGTTGAATGATTATGTCATTGATGTCAGCTCAGTGAAGACATAAAAAGACATGCAGATTTGAAGTCAAGTAATGAAGGAACTTTGACATGAATGCTTTTAATATACGTCATTGGATTTCACTAGGATGTACCAATGGACAAGAAGCCTTAGATGAGAGGAAAGGAAACATACACAATAAGCCCCACATTGATGTACACAACATCTTTCAAAGAATACATGGGGAGAAAAATCGTCAGAGAGAGTTACCCTTTTCCGTTGATGTCAAAGGGGGAGAGAAAGAACAAAAGTAGGAGAGAAATATCAGAGGCATGAAGATTGGGGGGGAAATAATGAAGACATGGGAAGAAATAGTTACAAGGGGAGCATGAGTGTTTTCATCAGTGCCAAAGGGGGAGATTCTTGGAAAACTAGTTGTCATTGATGTCAACCCTATAAGAAGTCTAGAAGATTCTAGAAGTGATGGGTGTATTTGAATAAGTCTCCAAACTGGTGCCCTTATGGAATAAATTTAAGCATGGCCCTCACGAGAATATTCTTTGAAGAAGTATACAAAAATCCCTTGAAGTATGGTTAAGTGGTCAAGAAGCCCCAGAGGTGTGGTCATGAATCCAAAAGTTGATTGGACAAAAAAAGTATGAACAAAATCATAAATGCATGCAAAACACTCATAGATGGATAGTCCTCATCATGTCATTTTCAACGGTAGGTGGTACACCACGTGGTTCCTCATGGTTGAGAAGTTATACCTTCTTAAATATGAAGCCCCAAAGTATGGTTAAAAATACCCCAAACAGATGCAACAAGAATCTATAAGTTAGCCCCAAAATTAGTTGAAGGAGAAAAGTTGTTGCAAATAAGAAGTTACAGGTTATCCCTAAATTCAAACAAAGGAGTTACTTGGAAGGGTATAAATACACATCAAAGAACCTCTCATTATGACCGAGCAATCAAGCAAGTATGTGATATCTTAGTGAATCCGAGGTAGAGAATCTGAGGTAGCAGAGGAGTGCAAAGAAGGAAGTCTCGGAGCCGTAGATGTGAGAAGGGTTTCTGGTAACCCTAGTTGAGCAGACCTCCATGTGTCAGGTATAGGGCATCCTGCTAGGCCTATCAAGGTTGCACAATACTCATAAAGTAAGGCAACACCTATTGTTTGGTCTAGTCTCGCAAGGCTGAGGAAAAGTTTGATGATGATACTATTGTCTTGATGTTGAAGCTTGAAGAAGGTTTGATGGTCTGAGATATGATGTGCCAGGTTTTATAGAATGAAAAGGTATGTTATTCTATATATTTTGAGGCTTGTATATTGAAGGTTATGGCACATACTTGAGGTCTTTTGTGCATGGTGTCGGGATATGCTTTGAGGCATATCTTGGATATTTTGGCACATGCTTAAGGCATGGTATATTCTTGTAATACATCTTGGATACTTTGGTATATGACTTGAGGCATGTTTTTGAAATATTCTTTGATGCATATCTTGGTTACTTGGGGACATGTTTGAGGTCTTTGGTACATGGTTTGAGGCATATCTTGGATATGTTGGTATATACTTGAGGCATATCTTGGAGGTTATGGTATATGATTTGAGGCATATCTTGGATGTTATGGCACATGCTTGAGGCATGTAGGTTTTGGCATATGAAGGATATTCTTTTGTGATTTTTGCATAATCTTTATGTGGTTATTGGTATGGATCTAGTTTAGATGATGATGATGATGTATCAATATTAGTGACAATTATAGTGACAGGTTGAGTCTGGTTTTGATAATGATGATGTATCAATATCAGTGACAATCAGAGTGACATGTTGAGTCTAGTTTTGATAATGTTGATGCAACAATATTAGTGATGGTTACAATGACAAGTTGATTTTGGTTTTGATGATGATGATGTATCAGTGACAACATCAGTGACAGTTTGAGCCTTACACTTATATTCTAGGGATGAAGGAAGGGGTAAGGAAAGGGGGTTGGTGCCTCCTTTCGGTTGGAACCAAAAAATCTAGGGAGTCATAGATTCCTTCAGGTTGGAGCCTATAAGTCAGGGGATTGGAGCCTCCTTCTAGTTGTAGCTAGGGAATTCAGGGAGTTGTATCTTCCTTCAGGTTGGATCCTATAAATCAGGGGGTTGGACCCTCCTTCTAGTTGATGCTAGAGAATGCAGGGAGTTGTAGCTTCCTTCAGTTTGTAGCCTGTAAACAAGGGGGTTTGTGCCTCCTTTCAGTTGGTGGTGGAGAAGCTTGGAAGTTGGTGCTTCATGTGGATGTAATATTCAAGATATATGTTAAAAAGTGTTCCTTGGTTTTCTCCCATTTGGTTTTCCATGTAAAAATATTATGTATTTTGTGTCTGTGATTATATGTTGATGATATCTTGAATGCAATCATATGTGATCAATTGTTGATAACTTAATGGTTACATGTTATGGTTAAAAATGGTAAAAATTGTTCAATGTTGATTCACCCCCCATCTCAGTATTGGTGAATTTTCCAACAAATTCTTACATTCAACACCCAAATCAAAAATATATGAATGAATTGCATTGGTGATTTGTTTTAAATGTGGTTTTAATTGAAAGTCACATAACAATGCCCGATGTAAAGCTTGGAGCCATCCTTTTAGATGAAATTTAATATGGATATCAACATGGTCAATGTGGCATGTTATCCCCTGCACATTTGGCACCACTCCTGATCTATGATTTGTTGATGGTAGAAAGAGGAATCTGATGTGGATTAAGGTTTGTTACATGAATTGGTTTGAAATGGTGTGATGCCACCATGCATTCAATGTGATAGAGTGAGGGAATTTACATTGCATTTGGATATATACCACCCTCGTTATTCATTTTTTCATTTCATTTTTCACCCGAGTCGTTGAATAAACATAGTCTGGTATACATTTCGACTTTGGTAGTTTCCTAATGGATTGAGTTCATACTTGAGGCTATTTGAAGCACCATGAAAAGGTATGTGAACACCAACTTGTGTTTCATCAAATTTTTATCGGTTTTGCAACAATAATTTTAAAGACCTGGCTTTGTTGATTGGTTTTTAGTGTGCTCTCTTCCCCTTTCTTTTCATTATGAGTATTGAATGGCTTTGCATGTAAAAGTAATTCTATTCTTGCTCATATTTTCACTTTCCATTCTTTTTAAAAAGAAATAAGGGTCTTGTTGTGGAAGAAATTCAGTTGTATTGATTGTCCTGGGTTTGATTTTTTGAGTCTTGGGTTATTTACTGCAAATGTATGACATAGTTATGTTTAAATGAAGTATACCTATAACACCCAAGTTCGAACTATTAAAATCAATGCTTATTTGAGCTGGGTATCTGCTCCAAATGTTTACTTCACCCTTGTTCTAAAATCCATATGAGTGTTTAAATATTTGGTGACTATGATTTTGTCATAAGCTGACTTGCCTCCATCGTCTATAATATTGACAACCTCGTGTTCTTGACTATCCCATGTTTCAAACTTGATTCGTATACCCTTACCGAATAAGTTGTTTTAAGGCTCGATGCAATATGATTTATTATTGATTGGTGAGAAAAATTCATTTACAAGTTTACATGCAGAGCTGCCTAGCACATATTTAATCACAAAAGATTGCATATTTTATGGTTGCAGTGGACTAGAAAGAATTGTTTACAATCGACCTAGAAAAAATTGTTTACAATCCTGAAAATCCCATAATGTTTTTTTAAGTGTACATTGTCGTTCTACAATTAACACAATAGTTTAGAATTTCATTTGTTTCGATTGAAAATCAATTTGATACTATTTAAAGACTGATCATGGGTTTGGCATACTACCTTATGCATGACATCATAAATGAAAAAGGTTTAAAGGATTACATACAAAGTTTCGTTGCAAAAGTGAATGGATTGATTATGACTCTGCAAGTTTTCATGATATATTACACAACAAACACAAAGAGTATAACTTAGAAACTCAGATATGATGGGAAATACATGTTGTTCATAATCCCATATGTTGAATGAGCTATTGGAAATGTTTACATACTTGGAATTTATGTGATATGGGTATGGTTTTATGATTATTTAAAAAAAAAAAAAGAACCTTGTCAATTACAACAGATTGAAGTAAAATATGGATGACATTTGATTATAGTTAAAGATTTAATAAATTGAAGTAAAATATGGATGGCATTTGATTATAGTCAAAGATTTAAGGATTTTTTATTTTCTTGAGTTACACATACAAGACCAAATCCCCTCATTTTTTAAATTTTCCATAAGTTATTCCACGAATTCCCAGAACAAGTTTCATTTTATTTCCCCCTTGTTGTGTAATTAGAAAACAATTATAAAAGAAAGACAGTTGACGTATTAGCACTTTGTTGGATAAAATAGTGGATAGAATTGTGTTGGAATGCATTGATTATTGATTGGGCATAAATATATAAGTCGTGAGCAGAATTTTGGAAAACTTATATAAAGTATATTATGGTTTATAAACATGTACCATTATTTTCCATAATTTACTATCACTTTTCATTCATTACAATCCTCTTTCCTATCTCAAATTCATCAATTTTCCCATGTTTTAAGAAAGCGATAAATATCAGATTGTGGGATTTATAAGTAATGTATTGTTTGCATAGATGTTTTAATGCAAATAAAATAACTTGGTTCTTCCTTGACTTTCCCTTTTCCCTTTCATCTGCCCTGATTGCTTGCATGCTTGATTTTTGATTAATAAGAGCCGTCTTTTAAATTATTTAAATGCAAAATTATATTTGATGATTTATTAAGTTGTGTTTTACATGCATTGATCTAGTCTTCATAATAATTAGATGAGATTTTTTAGTCATGGAAGTAATCAATCTAACATAGAAGACAGGGGAAATGAGGGGAATTGGAACAGAGGACAATAAGGTGGTTGGAAAAGGGGCATAAATAAAATACTTAGATTCTTTGTCCATTTTTTATGTGGAATCTGAGGAGTTTAACCAACTCCTACAAACTGGACTTATCAATCTAGTTGGCCAGGGATATTTCCATCCTCCTCCACCACCTGTCAGACCTCCATTAAAATCTCGTCCTAGCATCACTGGCATTCCCTTTGAACCACATGTGTCCATGCAACTTGAGATTCTAGTTAATGATGGATGGAATGAAATAGTTCATAACCCTCAACCTCAGTTCAATGGTTCGACCACTGTATCATTACCACTACCTCCACCTCCTCCTAAGAAGCCACTTCATCATGTTGTCTCAATGGAATCACATGCACTATCATATCAACAACCTAAAAAAAACAAAGCATTAGCTCAAGGGCCCGAACCAAGCAAAGGAAAGTAGCATGCCTTCTCACTTAGCTCTAGTTCATCAAAAAATTATTCCCATTATGTTAGTTCTCACTCCATTCCCTAGAAATTTGTGGTAGTAAATATCACCTTCGGTGATATGCACCCCGAAGCATTAAAAAATGAGAGAAAAAATCTTGCTAAGGCACTTACAGACACATAGGTTGGAATCATCTTAGAGCAGTGGATAGAGGAGGGAAACCTCCCACAAAAAATATGACTTTTAAATTTATTTTATGATGGATCTTTTCTTGGAATTGACTGTTAGACATATACACACTTTTGTTTTTGTTCGAAAACATAGTTATTCCAACAAAGGATGAACACCATCAGTAACCAGTCACACAACCAGATCAAAGATCAACACATTGGTAATTTGATGTGGTAAAACCCCTATGGGGAAACATCTACGATCCCATCCAACGTGACCACTTGGAGAAATTTATTAATGAAAAAGAAACATATTACAAAAATATTTTACAAGGGATTTTCTCACAATTGATCCATGACAAATGTCCATACATGCTCTTTAAATATAGATCATGGACCAATCAGGTGTTAAGCCACATATCAATGTATCCGTCAAGATCGAGGAGAACATGAAGCGTTAGATCACTCTATGTCGGGAACATATCATGACCATTGGATTTTCTAGCTACAAATGCATACTCATGCATACTAAATAAAAACACTAAGAAACACACTTTTACCTAACAACACATTAGACCAAGTAGATATTAACTAAATCCTAAGGGTCTAAATATCCTAACATCCCCCCTTAAGAACAACTTGGGATAGGATTGAAATATTTGCAAAAGTGACACAATAGGAGAAGGAAGGAGGAATTAGATTCTATCCCCCCTTAATAACAACATCTTGAACTCCTAACATAGATCGAAGTTTGGAAACAAAATATTTTGTAAGAGAGTTTGTGAAAATGTTTTCAACTTGATCTCCTATAGGGAAAAAGAGAACTTTAATAACTCGATCATAAATGGGATTTATGATGAAGTGCATGTGTAGCTCGATGTGCTTGCTACACTGATGCTAAACTAGATCTTTGGTGAGCTTGATAGCACTCTAATTGTCGCAACAAAGTCTAGTCAAATGTTTCTATTGGAATGCAAACTCTGAAAGGATCTGTTGAAGACACAATGAATTTACCACTGCTTGATACTTTGCTTCTACTGAAGAAAGTGCAATAGCATGTTATTTCTTACAGGCTGAAGTGACAGGTCCTGAACCAAGATTGAAAACATAACCTGTAGTAGACTTTCGATCATCAGGGTCGTCGGCCCAATCTGAATCAATGACACCAACCAATAAAGGAGTCCCCCCTAAAATATAATGCATTCCGAGATGAACTGTACCCCATACATATTGAAGTATCCTTTTAGCTTCTTTCCAATGGCTTTCATGGGGTGTTTGCATATACTGGGAAACAAGACCAACAACAAAGGGAAGATCATGATCGATATGATTCAAGTATCAGATGCTATCAACTAACTGATGGTACAAAGTGGCATCAACTTCGGGAGAAGTGCAGGTGGTAGAAATCTTGAATCTAGAATGGAAGGGAGAAGGGGATGGTTTACAATCTGTTAAATTTTTAATAATGTACCAAGGCAAGTGTTTCTCTTCCCTAGGTGCCGAAGGGGAGAAATTGCCGAAAATGGGTCTTAGTCAAATTAATTTGTGAGATGCAAATTAAAAGATAACTTTATGATTAAAGTGAGGGTGAGTGAAGAGACACCAAATCTCAGCCACCCATCTAATCTAATCTCAGCTGTTATATTAGAAAACTCCTCACCTTCCCTCATGAAGTTGATTAAGGCAAATGGGCGCATCCATTCTTGTGTGGAAGAAATATTGGTGAGAGGCCAAGAGGCTTTTTGGTGAGATGCCAAGAGCAAGAGGAAGACACAACAGTCTTATTGAGAGAACAAGAGAGGAGATGAAGAATTCTTGTTGAGAAAACAAGAGAGAGCAAGAGAGAGGTCGAGCTGAAGAAAAGAGACAGCAGTAGCAATTTCTGGGAGCACTGGCATGCATTCCAAGGTTGCCGAATAGCATTGAGTGGCACAGAAATTGAATCTTA
>ML818909.1:44151-80868 GCA_009831015.1 Picea engelmannii | reverse complement strand
AGCTGAAGAATTCTTGTTGAGAAAACAAGAGAGAGCAAGAGAGAGGTCGAGCTGAAGAAAAGAGACAGCAGTAGCAATTTCTGGGAGCACTGGCATGCATTCCAAGGTTGCCGAATAGCATTGAGTGGCACAGAAATTGAATCGTAGCAGAGTTTTGGCACAAATTTCGTGATAGTCCGTACAACATTAATTGCCATACTGTTGTACGGATTTCTGGTTCAGAAATTGAGGAGCAAAGCTACAGGAATATCCAAATAAGTTTGTGTGAATATCTGAAGATGAAAATGCTGTAAAAGAATTTCTCAGAAGCTCATAAATAATACAAATCCCTCTCTAACTGGTTTTCCCCTTGTGGGTTTTTCCAGGGTCGAAGTTAGACCGAAAATATTTGTGTCTAATATTTTCTGAGTTTTGCATATTGCTGATATTTAATTTCTGCATTAAAAACGATGTTCATAATCCTCATGTTTCAGTTCTGAAATTTATTTTCTCTTCAGAAATTTATTTTCTGTTAAGTTTTTTAGATGCTGAAACACCGCTATAGCTTATGCTGAAACACCAAGCTGTAGCATAAGTTGAAACACAGTGCTGAGTATATGCTGAAACACTGCTGTAGCAGATGCTGAAACACTGCTGTAGTAGATGCTGAAACACTGCTGTAGTAGATGCTGAAACACGGCTGTAGCATATGCTGAAACACGACTGTAGCATATGCTGAAACAGTGCTGAAACTGAGTTTAGCATTTAAATTTGACTGAAAAATCAGCGAGACTAAAACTGGGTGGGATTTTGAATTAAAATTAACACAATATTCGATGTGGAAGTGACGAAGAAGGTCACACGCATACTTAGAATGGGAAAGAAAAAATCTTTCATTGGTTTGAAAAACTTGGAGGTCAAGGAAATAATGCAAAAAACCTAAGTCTGTCATTTCAAATTTCTTCTTAAGGTTGGTTTTCACATGGTTTAAAAGTTTTGAGTCACTACCAGTAAGGATAAGCTCATCAACATAAGGTACATGATTATAAGATGGCTTCCTACTTTCTTGGTATAGACATTAGGATTAGAATGACATATAGAAAATTCATTGTCAATAAGAAAGTTGTCCATTTTGGCATACCAAGCTTGGGGAGCTTTCTTAAGAATGTAAAGATATTTCTTAAGGTGAAAAACAAGGCTAGAGTCATTCTAAGCATAGCCAGGAGATTGTTCCATGTATATTTCTTCTTGAAAATCCCCATGCAAGAAGGTGGATTTAACATCCATCTAATGGACCTCCCATGTATGTGAGGAAGCAAGGGAAAGAACAAGGTAGATGGAGTTCATTTTGGTTATAGGGGAAAAGGTTTCATTATAGTCAATTCCTTCAACTTGGGAAAATCCTTTGGAAACTAACCGAGCCTTGTACCTTTCAACTCTTCCATCGGATGCATACTTAGTTATGTAGACCCATTTACATATGAAAAGTTTTCTTCCTTTTGGAATAGGTACAAGATCCCAAGTATCGTTTGTCATTAAAGAAAGATACTCTTCATTCATTGTTGTATCCCAATATGGATGAGCTGAAGCTTATGCAAATGTATTTAGATCACGAGTCTTTGAAACTTGATCCAAAAGAGAAGAGGCTTGATGGAACTTTGAATGTGTTTGACGTTGATCTGAAGGATCACTGACAAGATCACCAACTGCTTCTTGTGTTGAATGGACCCATCTAGGAAGCAATGGTGTTGGTGCTAGTTCAGGTTCAATGGACTCATCTAGAGGAAGGTGAGCAGGCAGAGGTGGATTTTCATCCACACTATAATCATCTGAAGAAGAAACTGGAATAGGAATAGAAGAAGGAACAAATGCTAAATATGGCTCGCGGGATGAAGAACACATAATTGTCGAATTAGGATCACAGTCCAAGAGATTTTCATCAAATTCAACATCTCTTCTAATAATAATTTCATTACATTGTGGTTGAAGAAGTATGTAACCTTTGACATCTTCAAAATAACCAACAAATATACACTTCTCACTTTTAGGTTGCAATGCTTTCGTTTTCTCATCGGGAATGTGAGCCCATTCTATACTTCCAAATACACAGAAGTGAATTACATCTGGTTTAATTCTAGTCCAAGCTTCTTCTGGTGTTATATTTTTAAGAGCCTTTGCGGGAGTGTGATTTACTATGTAATTTTCACAGTTGATGGCTTCATCCCAATAATTTAGAGTTAATCCCTTAGATTGGATCATGCAATTAGCCATTTATTTTAATGTGTGGTTCTTTCTATCAGCAACACCATTTTGTTGTGGTGTATATGGAACATTGTGTTGCATTTGGATGCCCTGTGTAGTGCAGTAACTTGTAAAATTATTTCTCACATATTCGCCTCCATTATCTGTTCTTAACGTTTGAATTTGATGTCCAGATTTCTTTTCTACAAGGGCCTTCTAGGCCATAAACTTGTCAAAAACTTCGCTCTTAAGTTTTAATAAGTAAACCCAAGTACGTCTGAAAAATTCATGAATGAAATTTAAAAAATACTTGCACCCAGAAAAAGAAGGAGAAGAAAGTGGACCACACAAGTCATTGTGAACAAGCTGCAAAGGGCCCGAGGCATGCTAAGAGGCACGCTTATCAAAACTATCCTAATGATGTTTGCTGAGAACACAACCGACAAAAACATTATCTCTACATGAAACAAGAGGAAGACCAGTCACCATCTATTGATTACATAGTTGCTGCAATGAGCGATAGTTTATATTATCAAGCCGCTCATGCCAATGTTTGTTCAAGTCATCACTATTATCAACAAAAAATGATGGAAAAGATGATGACTCAATGTTGTCAAACTTGTACAACCTGGTAATATTATCAACAATTCCATTTGTAAGAACATGCTAAGGATCTTTGAGATCCTTGATTACAACTTGGTGAGGTGAAAACTCTACGGTTATTTGAATGAGTGATTTGATATACTGATAGAAGGTTACATGAAATAATTGGAACACATAATACATCATTGAAATTACCATTATCTACCCGAACTGTTCCAAATCCTACAACACTAAGAGATATATTATTACCAACAAATATTTTCTTGGTGTTATATTCATTTAGAGTAGAAAATATGGCTTTCTCCTTAGCCGTATGATAAGATGCTCCAGAGATAATAATCCACTCATCAGAAGAAGAAGTAGAAGTTGCATTGAAGGAGAAAATAGAAGCAGAAAGTCCATATCCATGAGAAGAAGCAGAAGTAGTAGAATCCCTAAGGCTTTGTTGGAGGTACTTGTAGTGTTGATCACTCCAAGTTGTACAAGATTATATTTCTCTCTAATCAAAGCATCACAAAAGGACTCAAGAGTGAGTTTTTGATAAGATTTCCCTAGAGCTTCTCTCATGGGATAAAAGGTAGATACAAACACAGAAGATGCACTACCTAGCTTAGAAATAATAATATAGATGCAACACTCTTCCTCCATATTTATGTTACATTCTAAGTGTTTTAAACTTAGATAGATAGTCCTCAATGCAAGAAAAACCATTTGGACTTAAAGTCAATATCTGATTTTCTAATTGATGTGCTCGAATAATATTGTGTTTACCAAACACAGATTCAATCTTTTCCCAAGCTTCAATGGGGTCATCAATTTCTTGATGGTGGAACCTTAAATTAGGAGAGATAGACATTCTTATCATTCCACATGCTTCGCCATTCCTATTAGCCCATTTGAATTTATTTTCATCACCAATGGGGTCTTTTTCCTTTCCCAAGGTAATTTGGTACAAGCCTTTACTTCTTAATAAATCCTCCATATGGGATCTCCATTGGAAGTAGTTGGTGTTGATAAGCAAAAAGATCATTGGAAGAAGGCATATTAAATATGCAAATAATATGGATTTAAAAACTAAAACTAATGATTTGGATGGAAATATCTTGAAAAATTAGTTTGTGTGTTAAAAACAATGGCACTGAAAACAAACTTCGGATGTGAAAGCTATGCCCTTTTGAAAAAAAAAACATAAATGGTAACCAAAGAGCCACGTGGAAAGTAGAAGTTGGTCCACGTGGTGATACCCCTCCAAATAACCTCACTTTTACAAATAAGTTTCTTTATGAAGTGACCCACTTAAGTGGGGATCACTTTTAATAAATAACTTTAAAATAAAATATTAAAGCTACTTATAGTGATTCACTTTTATACTTGAAGTAAAATACACTTTACAATGGATGCGAGAAATTTTTCAAAAAAAGTACCAAAAAAGAGACTTGAACTCAAGACTTCTTACTTAATAAGGAAAATTTTAACCAAGTGAGCTAACACAACATATTGTATTGTTTAGAAGGAGTATTGTTGTTGTTGTTGTTGTTGTTGGTGGTGGTGGTGTTTTTTTTTATGGCCTTGGAGAGTTTGCGCATAAAAAAATATTTTCACATAAGAAAGAATTTTCACTTCTCGATGACAACAAGGGTTAGATATCGATTAGCTTACCCAGAAAATGCACCCTCGTTTATCTTACATATATATCATGAATTATCAAAAAAGAATCTAAGAGATTGATTGGTTGCTAGAAACTACTCCAGCATGGAAGTATACAATCAGGGAAAATTTGAGAAAACAAAAAGCTATTCTACTAAGCTATGTAGCCACTCCTAGAGAAAATACAGTTAAAGATCTATCTAGAAATCCATCATCCAGTAGATATGCCTCGACATATTTTCATATGGATTTCCCAGATCAACATAAATATAGACAAAAATTTAGGAAGGATAGAGAAAGATGCTAAAATTCCAATTAAAAGAACAACAACAGATGTTAAAAATTACTCTGGAAAATATCAAACAGATTAAATTGTCCATAGAAGAAATAAGAAGTGAAAGAAACAATTCATCATAAGATGAATTGTCCAGATTATATGAAGAATCATTCATTGCACCAAAAGGATATATAAAACAACAATCTGGGAAAAAGAAGGTAGAAAAGTATGATGACTCTTCTAAAGAATCTTCTAGTTCTTATAAAAAAGAAGACTCACAACCCAGTTCTCCAAAAGAGCTTAAGCTAAGTCATGCATTACTATCATTTGGAGGAAAACAATTCTACATGAATATCACATTTTGTCCACCTGAGACAAAGGCATATGAATTAGATTGTTTAGTTGATTTTGGTTGTCAATTAAACTTGCTAAGAAAGAATGTGATTCCATCATTTTATTGGGAAAGGTCGACCATGTTAGGAAAAGCTATAGACGGTTCATAAGTACCCATACAAGGTCAAGTAAATAACTTCCCATTAAAAGTTGGTAAGTTGTATTTCCATCTTTATTCTCATTGTGTGAAATAGATTAATGATGATTGTGTATTAGGTGCAAAATTTCTGAACTCATTGATCCCATGACAATAAATAAGAAAGAGAAAGTCTTTGAATTCTCCTTGAATGGGATAAAATTTCAAACTCCTGTATTTATTGAAGGAAGATCCAAAAACAAAGAAAAAGAAAAAAGGTCTTGTTGGCAGCAATAATACAATTGTTATTTTTATTAAATAATCTATATAGTTGCGTACACAGGGTCCTGAAATTTCATTACTCTTCATGAACAGTTTCCGAGATGACAGTTGCAAATCGTCACTTCTCCCTATTGTCTTTTCAAATTTTGTTTCATGACTGTAAGCATGAAAACTCGCAGCTGGGATTTCCATTTGGTTTTGAATTTTTGATTAAAGGGAAATTGCTCTTATGGTTTATTATAAAATTGTCATATCTTTTCTATGAGCATGTTGCTCTCCTTGTTTGTGATCCTTTTGGTCCTAAACGTGCCTTGGTTTCATAAGTGAAAGACCTACATTCATTTATATTCAATTAATATCAATGAGGTTTTTGATTCATAAAACTTTTAATTATCCAATGTTTAATTGATACATTTACTTTGTAATCAAGTCATAAACGTGCGTTCTATGGTTTTCAACTGTTCTGATCCTTATGCGTACCCATATGCCAAGGTGTCATATGAAGTACAACATGCTATTACTACTCTGTATGGTCTCGGGCTTCACAATTTCGTTCCCACACATGGTGATTAACGCCTCTACCTACCGTTTGAACTGTCATAGTATTGTTTTGTGGAAACTCAGGGCTGTGGCTCTGTGGTTTTTTATCAAACCCTACCTCCGAGTTCTGTTTTGATTCTCTTCTGTTCGCCATGGCTCTAGTGGTAAGGATCGATCCCAATGACATCCAAACCTTGTTATCGTACGATAACGCCATGGAAGATTTAGAAAGAAACGGTTGGTGTTTGTTCATTAAAAAGTTTAAAGGTTTCAATCTGAGAGTTGCCCAAGAGTTCGCATTGACCTTTGATGGCTGCAGAGCAAAGATAGGTCTGTGCAATTGGAAGTAACTGAAGACTTCTTAAGCTAACCTCGTAATTGCCTCCCAGAGACACATTTTTGCGTGAGCTATTCTGAGCAAACAGTTTTGAATTAGATCAAACCCTTGAAAACACAAAACCGAAATGAGCCCTTTTACCTTCATCGCGAGCGGTTTCCCCAGAAATTGGATCATTACAGAGATATAACTCATCCTTTAGAGGTCAAATCTCAAATTTTCTCTGTGGCTGAAGGGAGCATTTTGGTCTGTTTGCAATTGTTGAAATGTTTGTTACCTCTCCAGGCCTATGCCTTAGCACCCCTCTCACCCGTCCAGCCTGGTGTCTCAGCCTCCTACTGTGAACCCTTGATCAATCTAAAGGATAACCCAGATTTCTCAATCATTCGACTCTGTGATGAACCTACATGTCAAGTGGACGATTCTCCAACTGTTAATGCTATCCGTGCCTATACTACAGTCCCGGCTTAAATCTTTGAAAGACCAAGTGGATTCGTTGACAAACGAGAACAGTAGGCTCCAATCCATAGCTCAAGCAAAATACAAACGCCTAAAAACTACAGTATCTGTCATTTTTAAATGTAGAGGCAGCGACAACAATAGTAAACTCCAAGATTGCTTGATATGTTTTAATCCCATGATTTGAGGTATGATCTTTTTCAAGTTTAGCATGATTTCATCACTCTCAAATTAGGATATATGATTTGATTGGATAGATTGCCTTTCTTATAAAGATTAATTTGTTTTGTTTGTTGAATAAAATATGATTGTAGTTGTAATTATAACTAGCTACAGATTCTGTAGCTAGTTAGAAAAATTCGAATTGCTTGATTTCACAATTGAAAATACATCTAAAATCTTCTTATTTTTATTTGTTTTCAGGAACTCATGATTTTCCAAGAGATATGAAGCACTGTTGGGATCTCCCAACCATACCATCTTTATGTTTTTAGTAAATAGATTAGGCTGTTAGCTTTTTGATATCAAGTAAAATCTGGGAGGTTGCATCCCCCACATTTTTGAACATATTTGATGTTATCAACATGAAACATTTTGTTCCTGGAACCTATATAAGCATGTTATTTTGTAAACTTCAAACCATCTCTGCCTGGGGAAAGACTATGGATTTTTCATTTACAGACTTGAATGCAATATAATACTGGTTACAGCTTTAGCTTTTCCATATTGTGGTTTTATTCAAGTTATGATTATTTCGATTTGTAATTAAATTATGATTGCTTTCACTGTCGTGGTTTACTGCAGATTCTTATGATATAAATTTATATATATTATCCATCTTTATGTTTCATATTTAACACACAGTAATCATTTTGTTTAAACCTGGGATTAAGAGATTTATCGTCATCATTTGTTGAACATTCATGCACAAGTTTTCACAGCAGGATTTATCTTAATGTGGATGCTTGTGAAATGACAAGATTGCTGTGATTATACCTCTTATATGTTCTATCATTCAAATTAAATCATTATTGCTTCACATTTATGAGAAGCAATTGTAGGATCTGTTGCGGGTTTACCTCATTAGACAGGGAGATTGGATGCTATATACTGAACAAATATGGGATGCGATAACATGTCAGTTTGCTAGTTTAATTTCATTAGTTTAATGAATACATAAACTTCCTGTAGCTAAAAACATTTTCTACTATCTGTGATTTCTGTTTTCAATTAGACAGTTTGATATTTTATTTCCTTTATAAGAAAACAAATCATAAAAATTAGATAATAGTTTTACTATTGTTTAAAAAATCAATTTGCATTTGATTTTCACGGATTTAGATTAAAATTTGTATTCTGTATATATTATATATATCTTAGAATTAGAATCATTAGTATATATTGTATATGTAATAACTAGAGTTATTTTATAAATATTAGTTAGTCAAACTGTAAATACATATTAGATCTAGACATAGTTTTCAACGATTGTTATTCATCTAGTTATTACACTTTCTTTAGTTTTGTTTTTCGCTTTCTTTAGGACTTAGATTGGCCAACAGAGCCACTAAACCCATCGGGGTGGATTAATCCAAATGGCTTGGGTTAATTAGACAACCCCGGACCAGATTCACTCCTCCAGTTGACGAGCGGTCAATTTCGCCTGTCAACAAATGGCGCTAGAAGGAGGGACGACTGACAAGCTGGCCTTGTAGGAGCCTTTTTTTTTAAATGTATTCAATTTCTCCATGGCTCCCCAAATCACTATGTTGGAACATGCTTTCAACTTCTCATTACCCGATGTTCCTAACGAGACAGTCTCTCACTTGTCCAAACTCACCTTTGATGGTGGAGGCAATACATCTGCTAAAGACCACCTTAACAAGTTTTGGTGCAAATGCATCAAACATGACATCTCAGATTTAAGAGTTTTATGCAGACTGTTCACTTTTACTTTTAGAGGTCAGATTAAACATTGGTTTGAATCCTTTCCAGCATGTCACATTTTTGATTAGTTTCAATTTGTAGATGAGTTTCTAGATGCTTTTGAAATTTATGATTTCGATCAATTATGTGAAGAGTTTCATACTTCGCTAATCAACAATGATTCATCTTCGGAAGACTTTTTGACAAGAGTCTATCATATCCTCTGTAAATTTAATCTCAATGACATGTCATTTGCATTAAATCTCTTCTATGATGCTTGCATCCCTTCCATCCAGTCATATTCAATCATGAACGAAGAATCAATTGCAAATCCTATCACTCAACTGCAAGAACAATTTTCTTCGCAAGATGAGAAGAATCCTTCTGATAATGTTGAACAAGCTAGGGAGGTAGAATCTATTGATCAGGTCCTTAATGAAAACCAAATTAGTTTTTCTTCTGAATCATTGTATTTTCAGTCTTCGACCAGTATGGAAGAAGATTCGTTTCTGGCTCAAGGTGAATATCCTCATTCTTGTAACTCATGCTCTAATCAATATTTAAAATCAGTCATTGAAGAACACTTAAGCGATGAAAATAATCTTGAACGTTCTAATACTCCTATGAAACTTATTAGAGAAGAAGATACACAACTAGAAGAAGAAACTTTAAACCTTTGTCCTCAAAATGTAATTTATCCACAGGAAAGACTAGACGTTTGTCACATAAATTTTGAATTATCTATCACATAGAAGGCAAATCCAGATGATCATATTATGTTGAGGAATTCGTCACCAAAACAGAGTAAGAGTTTTAAAGAAAGTGAAGAGAAATGTCTTGAGAATACCATTGTTAATTATTGTAGTTCAAGAGATTCTTTTCATGTGCTTATTTCTGATTCCTTTTATTTTTTATATCCTGATCTCTTCCTAGACTCTGTTGGACTTGACATCTTACCTACAACATCCTACTCTTTTCCACCACAATCATATCCTTTCAATATGCTAAATTTTGGTGAAATCAATTCCAAACCTAACATTGATAAAGCTAGATTTGATGCTTGTTCACTTTCATCACTTATATGGGAAAAGGACATGTTGTGAGATGATTTTACACAGTTTATTGTTGAAAAAGACAATGCACTATATTTTATGGAGATCAAACATTCTACATTTCATATTCGTTCTTTGATTAGCTTGAATCTTAATGTTTATACTTCACATTTTGAAATGATCAATCTCATCAAAGGAAGCATTCAAACCAATGATTTGACCGACGTCACAAATCCTCTTATGATGATTTTCCCATATTTGTTTCATCAAAGTCGTGGTTCGAATCCTCATTTTTGTGACAGGATCTTAGGATGGCTTGAATATTCATATATAACACATTTTCATAATAAAGATAAAGTTATGCTTGCTTTCTTTTTACCTACGTATCTTGGAAGTAGGCGTGACATATTTCTTTTAGATCCTCCATGTGAAGAAATTAATGAACACTTAGAGAATTGTCAGGAGGATGGGGCATTTCAGCCTTGGATGATGGTTATTTCATTTCCTCATAATCTTGATAATTTTTTTAAACTTGCTTACACTCTCCCATGCCATTATGACCCTTATCACGACAATATTGCACAATGGCTGGAGGATTCGTACAACAAGAATATTCTAGGAAATGGTAAGATCATGCTTACTTCGTTTTTAGATGATGATTATGAAGGCAAGTGTGATATGTTTCTGTTACCATTCTTATTAGTAATGCTTGATTTTGTTTCCATTGCATTATTGGAGTTACTCTAATGGCTACATTGGAAGCATGACTTCACGTAGTATTCTGATTTGTTTAATAGTTAGGGTAGGTTTAGGAATAGGTTTTCTTTCAGTTTTATTTCTCACTATTTCTCTTTGTAATAATGCAGTCATGAATGCAAGTGGGCGCACCACGAGAACCATAATACGACTATTGTCAGGGAAGTCCGCTCGATCCTTTTCTCTTTGCTTTTAATTGAACATTTATTTTCAAAAATGCAGTATTGTCATGAAAATCTTAAATGGAAAGTAAAGAGATAAATAAATCTGAATCAACCCTGACCCAAGGTACCACGAATAGGACTGCTTTCACATCAAACGAGAATTTTCTACTTTCTTTTAGTCTCCCAAGGGATTCTTTGCATGATGTTTTTAGATACACCTTCTGTACATATTTTTTTTTGTTTGGATTTCTTTTCTTTCCAATTTTTCTTCGCTGATGTGTTTTGTTTTCATTTATGCTTATCGGTCTTTGTTTTTGAAACACATGCCTGCACCACGGGCTAGTTCAGACAGAGAAAACATAATACATCCCCTTGAAAATAACTATTAAATGTTGTTAAAACATTAAGTGCTATATTTTGTGGACTGGTTAAAGATGACTTTTCGTTTGAAAGGCATTCTCTCGGTTTCAATTTGCATTTGAAAGTGTTCACGACCATCTTTAAAAATATTTTAACGCTGTCCCTGTTCCTTAAGAGAACAACTCAAAGATGTCTCCTTGTTTTTGAAAGATGGTTTTATCAATGAACCATTTTTGGATCTTGATGAAGGACAACATGTAAAATTTTAAAATCTGTGACTTAAAAATTGGAATTTTCAGTGCCACCCCGCTCTATCGAATATTTCAAAAAACTATAATATGAATAAACTTTCAAAGAGCCGTGGGAAGTGTTTGTAAACCCGCTGGGACACCGAACAGGTCTACTGGCAGCGGGTAAATGCATGCATGACGCCAAGATAACTTCGTCGGGGTATTGAACAGGCCTGCTGGCAGTGAAGCAATGTCAGGTAAAAGAAAATTCTCAGATATGGATTTCGTTTTGGCCTTAAACGTCCTTCGTTCTGATCTGGAATTTCTTGACAGGATATAGACTTTAGAGTGGGTTAATTGACATCCCTGTCGAGGCTATGGACGCTTGTTGGCAGCAGTGGCCCTGTCAACAGTATTAGATATTTTAACTTAACATCGTGGCTTTCTTTTGCCAAAGTTTGTCACCAGTTTTCGTTCCTTTAAAAATGAAAGTTATCTGAAACTGGACCACGTCATGATTATTTGATATGTTTAAATGACTTTTCAATTGTTCTTCGATTTGAAGCTTTTCATCTTTTTTTAACCTGAACTCGTTCGTGTAACAGAGATAACTACTTCTCCCAGCGTGTCACCATTGTTGGCAGCAATAATACAATTGTTATTTTTATTAAATAATCTATATAGCTGCCTACACAGGGTCCTAAAATTTCATTACTCTTCATGAACAGTTTCCGAGATGACAGTTACAAATTGTCGCTTCTCCCTATTGTCTTTTCGAATTTTGTTTTCATGACTGTAAGAATGAAAACTCGCAGCTGGGATTGCCATTTGGTTTTGAATTTTTGATTAAAGGGAAATTTCTCTTATGGTTTATTATAAAATTGTCATATCTTTTCTATGAGCATGTTTCTCTCCTTGTTTGTGATCCTTTTGGTCCTAAACGTGCCTTGGTTTCATAAGTGAAAGACCTACATTCATTTATATTCGATTAATATCAATGGGGTTTTTTATTCATAAAACTTTTAATTATCCAATGTTTAATTGATACATTTACTTTGTAATCAAGTCATAAACGTGCGTTCTATGGTTTTCAACTGTTTTGATCCTTATGCGTACCCATATGCCAAGGTGTCATATGAAGTACAACATGCTATTACTGCTCTGTATGGTCTCGGGCTTCACGATTTCGTTCCCACACATGGTGATTAACGCCTCTGCCTATCGTTTGAACTGTCATAGTATTGTTTTGTGGAAACTCAGGGCTGTGGCTCTATGGTTTTTTATCAAACCCTACCTCCGAGTTCTGTGTTGATTCCCTTCTTTTCACCATGGCCCGAGTGGTAAGGATTGAGCCCAATGGCATCCAAACCTTGTTATCGTACGATAACGCCAGGGACGATTTAGAAAGAAACGGTTGGCGTTTGTTCATTGAAAAGTTTAAAGGTTTCAATCTGAGAGTTTCCCAAGAGTTTGCATTGAACTTCGATGGTTGCAGAGCAAAGATAGGTCTGTGCAATTGGAAGTAACTGAAGACTTCTTAAGCTAACCCCATAATTGCCTCCCAGAGACACATTTTTGCGTGAGAGATTCTAAGCAAACGATTTTGAATTAGATCAAACCCTTGAAAACCCAGAACCGAAATGATCCCTTTTACCTTCATTGCGGGCAGTTTCCCTAGAAATTGGATCATTACAAAGATGTAGCTTGTCCTTTCTAGGTCAAATCTCAGATTTTCTCTGTGGTTGAAGGGAGCATTTTGGTCTGTTTGCAATTGTTGAAACATTTGTTACGTCTCCATGATTGTGCCTCAACACCCCTCTCACCCGTCCATCCTGGTGTCTCAGCCTCCTACTGTGAACCCTTGATCAATCTAAAGGATAACCTAGATTTCTCAAGCATTCGACTTTGTGATGAACCTACATGTCAAGTGGACGATTCTCCAACTGTTAATGCTATCTGTGCCTATACTACAATCCTGGCTTAAATCTTTGAAAGACCAAGTGGATTCATTGACAAACGAGAACAGTAGACTCCAATCCATAGCTCAAGCAAAATACAAACACCTAAAAACTACAGGATCTGTCATTTTTAAATGTAGAGGCAACGACCACAATAGTAAACTCCAAGATTGCTTGATATGTTTTAATCCCATGATTTGAGGTATGATCTTTTTCAAGTTTAGCATGATTTCATCACTCTCAAATTAGGATATATGATTTGATTGGATAGATTGCCTTTCTTATAAAGATTAATTTGTTTTGTTTGTTGAATAAAATATGATTGTAGTTGTAATTATAACTAGCTACAGATTTTGTAGCTAGTTAGAAAAATTCGAATTGCTTGATTTCACAATTGAAAATGCATCTAAAATCTTCTTATTTTTATTTGTTTTCAGGAACTCATGATTTTCCAAGAGATATGAAGCACTATTGGGATCTCCCAACCATACCATCTTTATGTTTTTAGTAAATAGATTAGGTTGTTATCTTTTTGATATCAAGTAAAATCTGGGAGGTTGCATCCCCCACATTTTTGAATAGATTTGATGTTATCAACAGGAAACATTTTGTTCTTGGAACCTATATAAGCATGTTATTTTGTAAACTTCAAACCATCTCTGCCTGGGGCAAGACTATGGATTTTTTATTTACAGACTTGAATGAAATAAAATACTGGTTACAGCTTTAGCTTTTCCATATTGTGGTTTTATTCAAGTTATGATTATTTCGATTTGTAATAAAATTATGATGACTTTCGCTGTCGTGGTTTACTGCAGATTCTTATGATATAAATTTATATATATTATCCATGTTTATGTTTCAGATTTAACACATAGTAATCATTTTGTTTAAACCTATGATTAAGAGATTTATCGTCATCATTTGTTGAACATTCATGCACAAGTTTTCACAGCAGGATTTATCTTAATGTGTCTGCTTGTGAAATGACAAGATTGTTGTGATTATATCTCTTATATGTTGTATCATTCGAATTCAATCATTATTGCTTCACATTTATGAGAAGCAATTGTAGGATCTGTTGCGGGTTTACCTCATTAGACAGGGAGATTGGATGCTATATACTGAACAAATATGGGATGCGATAACAGGTCAATTAGCTAGTTTAATTTCACTAGTTTAATGAATACATAAACTTCCTGTAGATAAAAACATTTTCTATTATCTGTGATTTCTCTTTTCAATTAGACAGTTTGATATTTTATTTCCTTTATAAGAAAACAAATCACAAAAATTAGATAATAGTTTTACTATTGTTTAAAAAATCAATTTGCATTTGATTTTCAGGGATTTAGATTAAAATTCATATTCTGTATATATTGTATATATCTTAGAATTAGAATCATTAGTATATATTGTATATGTAATAACTAGAGTTATTTTATAAATATTAGTTAGTCAAACTGTAAATACATATTAGATCTAGACATAGTTTTCAACGATTGTTATTCATCTAGTTATTACACTTTCTTTAGTTTTTTTTTTCGCTTTCTTTAGGACTTAGATCGGCCAACGGAGCTGCTAAACCCGTCGGAGTGGATTAATCCAAACGACTTGGGTTAATTAGACAACCCTAGACTAGATTCACTCCTCCAGTTGACGAGCGGTCAATTTCGCCCGTCAACAAGTCTCTGAACAAGCGCAATCATCAAGAGACTTACACAAAATGGAAAGAAGTATTTGTTATGATCATATACATGGAGAGAAAATGTTGCAAGAAATTGCAGAGAAGCTCGTGAGAGATTGCACTTAAGAATCTCCTAATTCCTTTTAGGGTAGAGAGAAATATTTTGTATATCTTCCCTATGATCCTTTAGTCAAGATTACTCCACATAAGGCATGAACAATATTGATGAGTTCAACAAAGATTCAGAATTTCCAATAGGATATTAATTATCTCCTACAAAAAATATTGACAGAACCATCCGAGAGAACATGGACATGCATAGGCTTTTATGTCAACAAGCACTATGAAGAGAAAAGAGGAAAGAAAAGATTAGTGGTAAATTTTAAACCACTAAACAAAGTTATCCAACATATCAAGTATCCTCTTCCGAATAAAAGTGTAACACCCCCCTTTCTAAAACTATGATCTTATGTAATTAATCATTATTTATGTTTTCCATGTAGTGGCATGAAAACATTGTAAATGTATTATTGTAAATGACAACAACTGACTGTGGGGGTGAAGCCTTAAAGTACTGGACATGATACCACAACACTTTGTATCATCAGCTGGGTTTGATAGCCGTTATATATACCGGCTGAGAGATCTCAGTCGTAGATCTTCATAAAATCTCAGGAGGGAATCCAATATCCCGGGGCATCAAAACATCATACCTCGAAGGAATTCTATGTCCAAACCGTTTGTAAATCCCGCTATCGAATATCCGATATCCAAGGACTAGGGTTCTATCCCTTGGTTCCATGCCTTTAGTTATAAGTGTAAGAACGAAGATATGGAAAACGATGTTGGTGTGGCACGTCATGCCAGATGGTAGATAACAGCATGGCCAAATATTACGACATGACATTCCAAGGACATGCCTCGTTAGGCCTACGTGTTAAGTATGGGCCTAGTTGGGCACATAGGCCTTTGGTTAGAGCCTCGAATCTCAACTGTCAGATCTATTGGTTGAGAGATCCTGGTCGTAGATCTTTGAGAGTCGTAATCCATGGGGATTAACATAATTAACTATCTCGTAATCCTAAGATGGAGGAACCATGGGAGTTTCTAGTTTACATGGGATTGGTAAGGCATTGAGGTCATGACGTCTGCTATTACCTGGTGGAAACACATGTCACCCTTAGATTTCATGTGGTAAATTAATCTTCGACTTAGATGTCGGAGGAGAAAAGTCAAACGGACCCCAGACCGCGGGGAGTTTTAGTGTGCAAGAGACCAGAAAAGAGTCACGGTCTGAGATCTGCTTCGATGAGAACCTTCAATATGTGGATGGACACTCTAATATCCACTGTCCAATCCTCAGGTCCATTACTATATTGAGATTGTGAAAGAGACCATGGAAGCCATCGGATCTACTTGCATGAGATCTCAGCCATAAATCTCGTAGAACCATAACCCTGAAAAATAACATGACTAACCAACCCTTAATCACGAGATTTACTTGATTAATTATCTCATAATCCCCAGATAGTGGACCTCGGGGGTTTTATCCTACATGAGGTCATTAAGGGGTTGAGGCCCTAATGTCTGTGATTACCTAGTGGCACCACGTGTCATGATGTAAGTGGTGCAACATGTCATGACTTGAGTGGTGCCACATGTCACGTCGATTTGGCACATTTGGATGAAGGTCCATGTGGAAAATGAGTTCCACATATCGAGTGGTACGGGCTCCAGGTGTCATGACAACATAGGGCCACGTGCCCTGGGATTCAAGTTGTATTTTGGATTTCAGACCACTGGGAGGTTTTTGGGAAATAGACCTTACAAAGAGGGTCGATGATCGTTTCTTGATAGACTTGAGATTACATCGTATGACATCATTCAATGAATAGGAGGTGGTGTTGGCCCTTGGTTATGGATTAAGGAAGAGAGCGAAGAAAAAGGAAGATAAAAGATGAAATACGAACTGCGCAAAAGGCAAATTGACTGATATTGGGTTGAAGTGGTCAAAGAAGAAGAAAAGAAGGAGTGAAGTAAGGGAAAATGAGTCATTGAATGAGAGGATCGAGGGAGACATATCAAAAATGAAGATGGAGTGTGGACAACTCAACAAGCGGAAAAATCCACCAACGAATGCTTTGGATCACCTCGCGGGAAAGAAGGAAAGATAGGCTGGTGAATCCTGGGAAGTATGAGTCAAGTTGACCTAGGGTTTTGGATATAGGGTTTTGACACCTAGACATTGGTCATTGTAATGTATAAATAAAGGTCTAGAGGACCTGGGTTGTCATTGTTGGTGATTTTTGTCGTTATTGTGGATGACCATTGTTGTTGATACTATTGTGAGAGAGAGAAGTGTTGTGTGTGAGAGCATTCTATATTGTAAGATATTCAACTGGGTGCAAAGATCAACCTTGTAGCTAGGTGCATAGGGAGGGGAGAAAAGAAGATAAAGAGAGAGAGATCTACAAGCTAAGTGTGCAGATAGAATTGTATGTTTTCACCTAATATCAAGAAACACAGTTCTGTGGATGTAGCCCTAGGGAGAGGGTGAACCACGTATATATTGTTGTCCTGTGTGATTGATGTTGTGTTATTTTACCTTCTGATATACTGTTATTGCATCATTGTGTTAGATCTAAGATATAACTTGCGCAGTAGGTTTAAGGGAGATAAAGAATAACTAGATTGATGTGTGTTGTTGCCTTGGATCCACTTTGCATCTCCTCTGGTTGTAGAAACTTGTGTCCTACAACCCCCTATTGCTACTTCGGGTGAGACTCCATCTGCTTCGTAGGTGTTTCTGAAAGGGCCAATAGTTAGGGATTGTTGGTGCGCTGTTAGAGATGAACCTTGGGTCTGCCCTTGTGCCAACAAATGGTTCCGTTGCTGTGACCGAGATCTTCTTGAGGGAATTTCAAGGTGGTTTCCATCAAAGGCAGAGATTTAGAAGTGGATAGAAGAAAAAGAAAAAGACTTCGTCAAATCTCAGAACAAGAACCCTTGCTTGAGTATGGAGGATTGGTTAGGAAGGTATATCTTTACTGATATACACTAGATTTTATTTGGAGGAATTCATAAAGAGATATACGAGTGGTTATCCAGACTAGCAGATACCCAGTTTGAGATCAGATTTAGACCACCTGTGGTTTGGCATCAGTGCTAATCAAGAAGGTCAAGAGATTTGATAACGCGATGTCAAGAGAAGTAGATTGCTAGTTTGATAGCACCATTGGATGGTACATTATCAAGTTTTATATTGACAGGGTAGAGTCATATATCCAAGAAGAGAGGTATTTCTTTAAAGGACCAAGAGGAAATTTTTTACACTTTTTGAATTTGAAGATCAAGATGCTATTGCATGAGAAGAACATCTCGAAGATACAATAATTGGTTGGATTGAAGAGCTAATGTTCAAAAACTCAGACAGTGACAACGACACAGAGGTGGGACATATGCGTAGTGGGAGAACCTTCAGAGAGGTTCCTCTAGTAAACTTGTTTGAGTAGAGCCACAAACCACTAGCACATGACAAAGGGTTCTATAGTGGAGAAGAAGAAGAGCTATTGAACGAGGATCAGTTAGGATCCACTGGAGCAAAGGAAGAGAAGACTAAAGAACCTCGCCGAGAAGAGTTAGAAAATTTAGGAACTGCGCATACTATCGAAGTAAGTACTATTATTCCTTCTGTTGTTTTAGCAGTGTTAAGTAACCAAAGTAGTCAGAGTTACTAGAGCACTCAGAGCACTGTTACTAGTAGTTGAGAACATACTCAGTCAAGAAACCTAAGAATATTTATGGCAGATGAAATGAGGCTACCTATCTTTAGAGGAGACGGATCTGAAGATCCTGATCATAACTGGCTCTTATGCGAGGCTGTATGGAGCATTAAGCAAGTCAATGATGAAGAAGTTAAGAGAGCTCAGTTTAGTACTACCTTGAGAGACCGTGCACTGAGCTGGTACATGAAGTTTGTTAACGGAGTTGCACAGCCTAAACCATTGAACGAGATCAAGACTTCGTTGAGTGCAGAATTCAAGAAACCCAAGTCGGAGTCACAATGCATTACAAAGCTGAAATAAATCAAGAAGAAAGTAGCTGAACCTATTTGGGAGTTTGATCAGAGGTTTAAGACCTTAACAGGCCGACTGAGTTTTCGGATCCCAGACAAGAAGAACGAGAAATGGTTCATTGTTTCCTTCCTACCACACATCAGAGTTCCTCTAATGCAATAGAAGGTTTCTTCGTAGGCTGAGGCATTGGAGAGCGCCATGAAACTAGATCTAGCCCCTATGGGAGAATCCAGCTCAGGTATGAGTCATATTTTGAGTCAGCTAACTAGCTTATCTCTGCAGGTCGAAGATATGAAGAAAGAAAAGGGAAAAGATAAAATAGGGCCATGATTATTAGATGAAAATCATAGGGCCATGATAAGGAAAACTGTCCCCTATTTCATGAGTACTTGGCCTCTGGGGCTCCTAGCCCTTTGAATCAGGTTACTCTACCTTGGTGCGAGGTATGTAGAAATAGACATCACCCCGATGAATGATATTACATGCAAAATTATGTCCAGACACCTACAAACCTTTATTGCACATTCTGTAAATATGTGGGGCATGATGAGAAAGACTGTAGGGATTATGATCTCTTGCATGAAAGATCAAGAGATACATATAGGATTCAAGGAGAAGTACAACATGAAGTAAATGCTACGCAGTTTAACTCGCCAGGAAGAGGAAAATTCAACCCTTGCGGTGGATTCAGAGGAAGAGGACGAGGAGGAGGCATGGTTCGAGGTTGAGGTTAGATCATTTGTTATAACTACGCACAGCCAGATCACTTGGAAAGGGACTGTCAAAACCCTTGTACCACTTGTAGCTACTCGAACTCGTTTGAACATGTCATTGAAGATTTCCCTATGCTGTTAGCCAAGATTCAGGAGAGACGAGGAGGAAACCAACAAGTACAACTAATATCAACAGAACCTCGTGGAGAGGATCCCAGAGTCGTTGTTATCACTAGAGGAGGCATTTTTATAGGAGAAGACAGAGTGACCCCAGAAAAGACTACAGAAGAATCAAGGGTCAGAAGAGCTGGAGAGAAGACACAAGTGTTTGATCCAAGGGAAGAAAAACAGACCTTTGAACAGGCAAGAAAATAATTTGGAAGAGATTAGGCTTCTTCATCAAAGACACAACCAGAAGTGAGAGAATGTGGAATGCCTTTGGAATTTGATCAGTCTGCATCACCTGGAAAAGGAAAAGAGTTAAGCAATCTTATGGAATTCTTATGTGCTTGCATTAATATGATTAAGGATGAAAGAATTGTACAAGAACTACAAAATTTAATCAGACAGTATGAGATAGGTAGGATATCTCCTCTGCTGAATAAAGCAGTACATCAAGTATTTAGAAAGAGAAGGAAAAATAAGGAGCTACACCTTAATGCTCAGATTGGAGATTATGACATAGATTATGTGGTCCTCGACTTAGGGTCAGACTTCAATGTTATGACGAAGCAGACCTGGACACTGATGGGAAAACCTAAGTTAATTTACTCCCTTATCAGGCTTAGGATGGATAATCAACAAGCAGTAAGCCCCTTTGGAATATTGGAGCATGTCCCTGTGGACATCGAAGGGGTAAGGACATTTGTAGATTTCAAGATGATTGAGATAGTTGATGATAACTGTCATTATCCTGCACTGTTAGGAATTGATCGGGCTTTCGATAATTCTATTGTTGTTGACTTAAAGAAAATAAGAATGAAATTTGAAGGCATCGCCTTAGGGTCATTGCACCTCTGGATCCTGATGAAGGTCACAGATACACAAAACCCATCAGAGAAGAAGACAATGCTTATGAACTACAAAACATATATAAATTGACAACAAGACAACATGATTACATTAATCCTACATCATATGGGAACCTAAGTTGGCGAAGTGACAACGCATGCACACCAGATTTAGAAGAAGCACTAGAGAACTGGAAGAACAAAATGTATGAAGTTTCCATGAGAAGGTGTGCTAGATTGACTAGGGAGGTTCATTGGATTGGCACAGAAGTAAGCAATCTGCCCACATTTGACGGTTTAAATCATTTAGAAACATTCTTGTCATAATTTGAAGAAATTGTACCAGTACAACAACGAATGTTGGCACTGGGTGAAGCTTTAAAAGCAACGCCAACAAGATGGTGGGGAACACATAAGAAGAACTTCGTGGACTGGGTGCAATGTCATACTTTGATAAAAGTGCGCTTTTCAGAACAAACCGAAGGGTACGAATTTAGATACACAGGTCAAATTTGTCCAAAGTACCACATGTAAAGTTGTGAGGAGGTCTGGAGTAGCATTCCTCAAGAACATTGGGTGCACAAGTTCATTAACACTTTGGATACAATACCTATCAATTGGTATCTTCAAGAAGAACTGCGCCTCACCACTTCAGATTGGTACGGTATGACTCAAAACTTTGTAGATACATTTTTATTTGAGAGGAAGTACTTCTCAGTAGATCAAACTTTACAATTTTTAAGACATAAAGTATTTGAGGAGGCACATAACCTCCCTTTGGAGTAAGAAGAAGATGAATGGACTACATCACTTCAGAAATTTCAAGGCTGTTACAATATCAATGTTGATGAAGACGATGATCCTAGGAATGTGAACATCATAGAGACAGAAGGACAGAGAGACATAGAAGGACCAGGAGTCAAACTATATTTTATTGGACAACCAATCAAAATCAAGAAAGTTAATATTGGAACAGAGAAAGCATCTAAGCTTGCAAATGTTGGAGATTATTGGGATGATGCCACTATTGACAAGATCACAGAACTACTGCATGAGTATCGAGACTTGTTTCCAACCAAGTTCATCGACATGAAGGGAATGAAAGGGCCTATGGGAGAGATGAAGATCCCCTTGAAACCAGATGCAAGGCCAGTCAAGTAGAGACCTTATAGACTGAACCCAAAATATAAGTAGAAAGTCAATATTGAATTAGACAGAATGTTGGAGGCAGGAATCATAGAACCTATTGAAGAGTCAGAATGGATTATCCCTATGGTGGTCCAAGATAAGAAGACAAGAGAGATTAGAATCTATGTAGACTTCAGGAAACTGAATGATGCATGCCTACATGATCCATTCCCTACACCATTTATTGACGAAGTGTTGGATAATGTGGGAGGACATGAAGTTTACTCCTTCACAGATGGATTTTCAGGTTATCACTAGATTAGGATTGCTAAGGAAGATCGCCACAAGACCACATTTGCAATAGAATGGGGATCCTACCAGTACACAGTCATGCCTTTCAGACTGAAGAATGCACCAGCCATCTTTTCTAGGGTGGTGGTCGAAGCATTCAAGGAATTTTTACATAAATTTATGGAAGCATATTTTGATGATTGGATTGTTTTTAGCTTATTGCAAAATGATATTCAATGTTTAAGACTAATGTTGGATAAGTGCAAGCAATGTCAGGTTGCCCTAAACCTGAATAAGTTCATCTTCTTTTCACCCTTTGGAGTGTTTCTAGGCCATATCGTATGTAAGCAAGGGTTGCTGGTAGATCCCTCCAAGATTTCCATCATCGTTGATCTACCCCCTCCTACTTCGGTTAGACAACTGCGCACTACGCTGGGACATGCAAGATACTACAAAAAGTTCATCAAGGGATATGCACAGATAAAAACACCTATGGATAGGTTATTGAAGAAAGATTGTCAGTTTCAATGGTCCGAGGAATGTCAGCAAAGCTTCGACACACTGAAACAAAAAATGCTCACTGCACCCATTCTAGTTTTCCTAGACTGGAGTAAGGAATTACATGTGCACGTCGATGCGTCATCTATTGCATTAGGAGCAGTGTTAGCACAACCAAGAGCAGGAGATATTGACCATCCATTAGCCTTTGCTAGCAGGAATCTCTCCACAACTGAGATAAATTACACCACCACTAAAAGAGAAGGTTTAGCCATGGTGTATGCGCTGCAAAATTTTCATTAGTACTTGTTGGGAGGACACTTTAAGATGTTCAATGATCACTCTGCATTGAAATACTTAGTCAACAAGCCAGGGTTGGGGGGAAGAATATGCATATGGATACTGTTATTCCAAGAATATGATTTTGAGATTGTGGTCAAGATAGGAAGAATGAACAAGGGTTCTGACCACTTGTCTAAGATAGAACATGGAGAGGAACCTACTAGTCTGGAGGATACAATACCAGATGCACAATTGCTAGCCATCAAAAAGGTTGATGATCACCTCACCGAGATAGTTCAGTTCCTATCAACAGGAATGGCACCTTGTGAATATACAATTATCCAGAA
The DNA here is from genome assembly GCA_009831015.1 of Picea engelmannii. Taxonomy (NCBI): domain Eukaryota; kingdom Viridiplantae; phylum Streptophyta; class Pinopsida; order Pinales; family Pinaceae; genus Picea; species Picea engelmannii. Next base: position 57,556 of record ML818909.1, on the reverse strand, counting down.
GAAACAACTGGTAGTTCGCGTTGCAGATTTTTCACTTATAGTTGGGTAGCTATACAAGATGGGACCTGATGGGATTTTAAGGAGATGCGTTATGGAGGCAGAAAGACCACTGATTCTGGCAGAAGCACATGAAGGCATCGCAGGAGGACATTATGCAGGAAAAACAACAATGCAAAAGGTTCTTAGAGCTGGCCTATGGTGTCCCACTTTACATAAAGATGCTAATGAATACTACAGAGCCTGTGATGTATGCCAAAGGGTTGGGAAACATTCCAGAAGATATGAGATGTCTTTAGCACCTCAACTAACTTTACATGAATTTGAGAAATGGGAAATTGATTTCGTAGGACCTATCAACCCACCAGGAAAGCACATGGGAGCAAGATACATCATCACCGCGACAAAGTATTTGACTAGATGGGCAGAACCAAGATCAGTTAAGGACTGCAGTGCAACTACAACTACGTGATTCATATTTGATGATATCATAACCAGATTTGGATGCCCGAAGCTCCTTATGAGCGATCAAGGTACACATTTTATTAATAAGACTATTAAAGCCTTGACTCAGGAATTTGAAGCTCACCATCAGAAGAGTACTCCATACCACCCACATGCGAATGGTACGGTCAAAGCTTTCAATAATATCTTGGAGACAACACTGACAAATATTTGCAGTGTAAATAGGGATGATTGGGATTTGAGAGTACCAACAGTATTATGGGCCTATAGAACCACTTGCAAGAAGATGACAATGCAGACTCCCTTTAAGTTAGTTTATGGTCTTGAAGCAGTCATACCTATGGAACATTTAGTTCCTAGCTTAAGAATTGCAGCATTTACATATATGGATGACACAGGCGTTGTGAAAAACAGACTTGCGTAGTTGGTAGAACTAGAAGAAGACAGATTCATTGCAATATTTCACCAGTAGGTACAAAAGGAATGATAAAAGGTCTACCATGACAGACATATCAAGAAGAAAGCCTCTAAGCAAGGAGATCTGGTATTGGTATATGACAACATGTTCATGAAGCATCCAGGGAAGTTCATGACACATTGTCTTGGGCCATATGAGATTGCCTATGTAACAGAAGGAGGAGTTACACAGTTGAATACTTTGAAGGGAGAATGGAAGGAAGGTTTGGTCAATGGGAGCCAGTTGAAATTGTACTACGACAACCAGATGCCTCGCAACTCTCAGTAAAAGCATAAGAATAAGGGTATAGGTATCAGGTGCAGTTGAAACTGGGTACTAGACACAAAAAAGACAGTTTGCACAAGGAAGGGACGAACATAACAGAGAGAACAGGTTGCTCCGCACAGCTTGAAGATGAAAAGTGATGCAGGAGCATCGCCCACGTCAAGCGAGCCAACACAAATTTTGAAGGCACCTTGATATTGTTGCGCAAACCTTAATGCGTGGATTTAATGAAGCACACTTTGTATATTGTATTTGGACCTTGAGCGGATAGCTCCCATCCTTAGGTAGATGAGGCATTTAATAGACTTAATGTAAAGTTAGATAGGAATTTAATTCTAGATTTGATAGCATAGAGCGCAAGAGGGAAACGGGATATAGACACCCTCATTGTACATTGTATGATTATTCTAGAGAATTCAGGAAGAGAAAGAGCATGCAGAGAATTGTATGAAGAACACCCATGTACAGACATTGAATTAATATAAAGAGCTTTGATTCAATTTCATGGTTTGTGTTAATCTCTGTGTATGGATGCTATGCTCGTAGATGTTTGCTTCTTTCCATACAATTTCTTTTATATGCTGTGTATGTGATTTCATGGTTGAATTGAAGTCTGTGAGAACAAGGAGTTAGTTTCAATTGTTTCTCTATCTTGAACCAGAGAATTCCTGTAAGGAGTGCAGTTGAATCGTTCGCAAGGAGTGCGTTGACAGAAGGGTTCAGATAGAGGTAACTTATGTTCTAAGTTCCCAGAAGTGCAGATTTGGCACCAGAGCCGTGCAAGGTGTGTGCAGGCTGGACGAAGTCTCAGAGTTGTGATTCTAAGCAAAGGGAATTAAGACTGCTGCTGCAGGAGTGCGCAGGGTCGAAGGCTTCAACACTTAGTCATGGTTGAAGATTTGCTGCAAGGAGTGCATGCAAAGAGTTCTTCTGAAGGACTCGAAAGTTGTGAAGAAAAGCCCAGAAAGGATAGGCCTTAGAGTTCATCGAAGGACGGTATAGACAAAGTCGCACCTGGAAGGCTTACAGGGAAGAGACGCAGGTTGGAAGACAAGTCTCGAGGAGAGACACTTCTTGTTCGTGGATTGCGCAAGAAGAAGAGTGGACAGTCAGTATTCTCCGAGGAGAATCCACGAGTTACGGTGGATCGTTAGATCTCCCAGGGGTGCGAGACAGTTACAACGTAAGCGTGGAGAGGTTTGAAGCTTAGGACAGATCGGGCCATTGATCCAAGCTAGCTAGGGCCGTTGGATCCTTTGCGAGATCAGCTATTGGGGTTTTGCGAGAAAGGGATCGGAGAATTGGCCATGGGAATCGCGATAGTGCGAGAAGCGAAGTCCCGACGGATTGCGTAGATAGTGTGGGCCACAACAGGGTGATGGGGCAGGTGATGTGAGATATCGGCGTTTCGGCGTCTTGGGCATCGAGAGCTGACAGAGGAGTTAATTGACCTCACGAGTAGCGAAGTTGCGAGTTTCGGTGTTTCGGCACATCATGTATCGGAGGTTAGAAACTCAAGTGTTTGGGGTCGCGAGTCGCGAAGTTGCCATACCGCGAAGTTTCGACCCAGCGAGAGAAAGTCAGCGTAGACCAAAGCCATCGGGTCTCGGGGATTCGAGAGCCCAAAGATAGACCGTGAATTCGCGAAGCTGCGAGTTCCGATTTCCCGACAAGTGAACAAAGGGGAGTCGTGCGAAGGAATCCGTGGGTAGATATTTCCCGATAGGGAAATAGAAGAGTGTCAACGTTCTTCGGGCCGTGAGAGGAAGAATATCCTGAGGAAGCATACGTGCTCCAAGGAGTGCGGCTACGATCAAGTGGTATCAGAGCGGGAATATCTTTGCTTTCTGTAGCAAAGAAGAGAGAAGAAGAAGTCGCCATGCCGCCAAGAAGAGAAAGACAGTCACCTGATCCAGAAGATAGAGAGGTGAGAAGAAGAGGTAGGCCGACAGGAAATCCAGAAATGGAGAGGCAGATGAGAGATCTCCGAGCAAGACTCAAAGACATGGAGATAGCTCAGAGACGCGGAGTTGGTGCTGGAGATTTCAGTGATTTCAAAGTTGAAGAGGAAGTTGGACATGAAGAAGAGGTCACAACAGAGGATGCATCAACCGAGCGGTTGATCAAATCCATTTCCAGGATGGGTGCGAAGGCGAAAATGGACATTCCAGTCTATGAGGGAAATCTGGATGCAGAGGAGCTGCTAGATTGGATTAGAGATCTTGACACCTACTTCGATTACGAGAATATCGAAGAGGATAAGAAAGTCAAGCATGCAGTTACGCGCTTGAAAGGACATGCAACATTGTGGTGGGACGAGCTACAAGCTGACAGACTCTACAAAGGCAAACAAAAGATCAAAAGCTGGGATCGAATGATTGAGAAGATGAAAGCGAAGTTCATCCAGAGGGATTATCAAATTACTCTGTTCAGGCGAATGCAGAACCTGAGACAGAAACTGATGATAGTGAAAGAGTACACTGAAGAGTTCTATCGACTGAACATCAGGGCAGGTCATCGAGAGAGTGATGATGAGAAAGTTGCCAGATATCTGAATGGTCTGAGATACGACATTCAGGATGAATTGAGTATGATAACCATCCGAACAGTGGAAGATGCTTACCAATTGGCTCTGAAAGCCGAGGAGAAGCTGAGCTGAAAGCAAGGACAGCGAGGGTGAGGCAGAAGCCAGCCAAGAGGCAAAGCAGTTGCCCAGGAAAAATACCAGAAACCCAAGGAGGAATGGAAGAAAACTCAGGGTAAGGTTGAAAGAGGTGGAACCTCGCAGAGGCAGCCATATGTTGATCAGAGAGGACAACAAAATGATCAGTGAGGAGATTATGCTGACGCAAGTAATTTTCCTCGTACCATAGGCAGAGGAAGAGGCAGAGGAGGAGTTATCACATGTTTCACATGTGGGAAGAATGGGCACAAGTCTTACGAGTGTCCAGAGAAACATAAGGACATCGGAGAAGCTCACATCACTGAAGCGCAAAGGCAAGATGTTGAGGTAGAAGATGCAGAAGGTAGAAGATCGCTTGCGATGCATAAAGTCCTTTTGACACCTGAGAAGGAGGTGGAGAATTCGGTTCAAAGGACCAGACTGTTCAGAACAAATTGCAAGACCAAGGATAGGGTATGCAAGGTTATTGTTGACAGTGGTAGCACGGATAATCTCGTATCCACAGAGATGGTAGAGAAATTGGAGCTAGAAACGACTGATCATCCCAGTCCATACAGAGTTTCGTGGCTACAGAAAGGACACCAGGTAACTGTTACGAAACAATGCTTGGTGGAATTCAAGATAGGGGGATATAATGATAAGATCTTATGTGATGTTATTCCCATGGATGTATGTCATTTATTGCTGGGTAGACCATGGCAATATGATAGAAATGTGATTCATGATGGGAGAATCAACACGTATACCCTGGAGAAGAATGGGAGAACCCATATGTTGCTTCTGATAAAGGATAAAGAGGTGAAGCCAAAAGTAAGAAACACTGTACTTCTCATGAGTGGGAAGGAACTTCTTACAGAGGTGAAGAAGAAGGAAGATCCACAATTCTTTGTTTTCAGGAAGCCGAGGATTGTTCTGACTAGCACAAGAGTGGATGATTTACCAGTTGAAGTTCAGGAATTGCTGGAAGAGTTCGTTGACATCATAGTGGACGAACTACCTCGTTCGTTGCCACAAATGAGAAGTGTGAGTCATCACATAGACCTCATACCAGGAGCCAGTTTTCCGAATAAATCCGCGTACAGGTTGATGTCACAGGAAAATGAGGAGGTCAAGAAACAGGTTCAGGATTTGATGGACAAAGGATTGGTTAGAGAAATCTTGAGTCCATGTGTTGTTCCAATGGAACTCAGTCCAAAGAAGGATGGAGGTTGGAGGATGTGCACCGATTCAAGAGAAATAAACAAAATAACCATCAGGTACAGATTTCCACTGCCGAGAATGGATGATCTGATGGATTGCCTGAGTGGGGCAAAGTATTTTTCAAAGATTGATTTGAAAAGCAGATACCACCAGATTCGCATGAGAGAAGGCGATGAGTGGAAGACAACCTTCAAGACAAATGAAGGATTGTATGAGTGGCTAGTCATGCCGTTTGGTTTGACGAACACACCAAGTACTTTTATGAGGCTGATGAATGAAGTCCTGAGGGAATTCATCGAAAAGTTTGTCATTGTTTATTTGGATGACATATTGATTTACAGTAAGTCAGTGGTTGAACACCTGGAGCATTTGGCCATTGTGATGAAGAAGCTACAACAGGATAAGCTGTTGATTAATGTGAAGAAGTCCTCATTTATGAAGACAGAGCTCATCTATTTGGGTTTTGTTATCTCAGCGAATGAGTTGAGGATGGATCCAGATAAAGTAGAAGTGATAAAAAATTGGCCATCACCAAAAAATATTTTCGAGGTGAGAAGTTTTCATGGTTTAGCTAGTTTCTACTGGAAGTTCATCAGGAATTTCAGTGGAATCAGTGCAACAATGATGGATACAGTGAAGAAGCAACATAAGTCTTTTCACTGGACAACAGAGGCTGAGAAGAGCTTCAATCTATTGAAGTGAAAGATCACGGAGCAACTAGTGTTAGTGTTGTCGGATTTTCTGAAGACATTTCAGGTGAAATGTGATGCCAGTGGGTATGCCATAGGAGCGATCTTGAGTCAGGAGGACAGACCAGTTGCATACTTCAACGAGAAGCTGGATGACGCGAAGCTAAAATACTCCACGTATGATAAAGAATTTTATGCTATCATACAGGCACTGAAGAAGTGGAGGCATTACTTGATCCCAAAAGAATTTGTACTGTACAGTGATAATCATGCATTACAGTTTGTGACTCAATAGGAGAAGTTGAATCAGAAACATGCAAAATGGGTAGAGTATATGCATAATTTCACATTTGTGATTAAGCACATTTCGGGTATTGCTAACAAAGTGGCTGATGCTTTGAGCAGGAAATGTTTGCTGTTGCAGGAGTTCTGAGTCAAAACTTTGAGTTTTGATAATCTCAGGGACATGTACACAGGGGATGCAGATTTTGGAGAAGCATATGAAGCAGCTGAGAATCTAGTTCTCAGAGATAGAAGCCCATGGATAGATTACATGATCCAAGAAGGATTGTTGTTCAGAGGCAATCAACTGTGTATTCCGAAATGCTCCATGAGGGAGAACTTGTTAAAGGAGAAACACAGTGGTGGATTGGCAAGACATTTTGGCCATGAAAAGACATTCACGAAGCTGAATGAGTCATATTTTTGGCTAGGGATGCGTGCATATGTCAAGAGGTTTGTTGACAGGTGCAGAATTTGCCAGCATTCAAAGGGGAGAAAGCAGAATGCAGGTTTCTATCAGCCATTGCCCATACCGGAGAGGCCATGGGAGGCGATCAGCATGGATTTCGTACTAGGATTGCCGAGGACGCAAAGAGGATTTGATTTCGTCTTTGTGGTCATGGACAGGTTTTCAAAGATGGCACATTTCATTCCATGCCAAAATACCAGCGATGCGACACACATCGCAAATCTATTTTTCAAAGAGATCGTTAGACTTCATGGATTGCCGAAAAGTATAGTTTCGGACAGAGATACTAAATTCATAGGGCATTTTTGGAGGACCTTATGGAAGAATCTAGGGACTAACTTGGCGTTTAGTTCTGCTTATCATCCTCAGACGGATGGACAAACAGAAGTGGTCAACATAAGTCTAGGAGACTTGCTGAGAAGCTTGGTGGCGGAGCACCATAGCAGCTGGGACAACATATTGCCACATGCAAAGTTTGCATACAATGATTCACTGAATCAGAGTACAGGCAAAATTCCATTTCAGATTATATATGGGATGCAACTGAGAGGAGTTTCTGAGTTGCGAGACTCAGAACAGACTGTGACTAGCAGCGCTAGTGCAGAAGAATTCGCTGAGGCGATGAAAGAACTTCACAATTAGGTGAAGCAGCGACTGCTGAATTCGAACCAGGAATACAAGCGCAGAGAAGATCAACATCGGAGACAACTTCAGTTTGAAGTTGGTGATCTAGTTCTGGCACATTTAAGGAAAGAAAGGTTCCCGAGGGGAACATATAATAAGCTAAAAATGAAGAAAATCGGACCATGCAAGGTCTTGAGAAAATTCAGGGAGAATGCTTATGAGATCGAGTTGCTGGATGGCATCGGGATATCTCCGATATTCAATATCGCAGACTTATACCCATACAGATCTGGAGAAGTAGAGACTGGAACTGAAGAGCCAGTAATCCAGTGGATGAAACAATTACCAGTTGCAGAGAAGCTGCAGATGGAGTGCATACTGAACAAGAGAGTGGGCAAGAAGACCCGAAGGAAGGAATACTATGAGTATCTGGTCAAGTGGAAGGGCCACCCAGTGGAATATGCCAGCTGGGAGAACGAAGCAATAATACAGAAGCATGGACAGACCGTGCAGGAGCTCATGGACAGGAGCCCATGAAATTTTTCAAGCGAGGGAGTATGATGCAGGAGCATCGCCCACGTCAAGCGAGCTAGGAAAAATTTTGAAGGCACCTTGATATTGTTGCGCAAACCTTAATGCGTGGATTTAATGAAGCGCACTTTGTAGATTGTATTTGGACCTTGAGCGGATAGCTCTCATCCTTAGGTAGATGAGGCATTTAATAGACTTAATGTAAAGTTAGATAGGAATTTAATTCTAGATTCGATAGCATAGAGCGCAAGAGGGAAATGGGATATAGACACCCTCATTGTACATTGTATGATTATTCTAGAGAATTCAGGAAGAGAAAGAGCATGCAGAGAATTGTATGAAGAACACCCATGTACAGACATTGAATTAATATAAAGATCTTTGATTCAATTTCATGGTTTGTGTTAATATTTGTGTATGGATGCTATGCTCGTAGATGTTTGCTTCTTGCCATACAATTACTTTTATATGCTATGTATGTGATTTCATGGTTGAATTGAAGTCTGTGAGAACAAGGAGTTAGTTTCAATTGTTTCTCTATCTTGAACCAGAGAATTCCTGCAAGGAGTGCAGTTGAATCGTCCGCAAGGAGTGCGTTGACAGAAGGGTTCAGATAGAGGTAACTTTTGTTCTAAGTTCCCAGAAGTACAGATTTGGCACCGGAGCTGTGCAAGGTGTGTGCAGGCTGGACAAAGTCTCAGAGTTGCGATTCTAAGCAAAGGGAATTAAGACTGCTGCTGCAGGAGTGTGCAGGGTCGAAGGCTTCAACACTTAGTCGTGGTTGAAGATTTGCCGCAAGGAGTGCGTGCAAAGAGTTATTCTGAAGGACTCGAAAGTTGTGAAGAAAAGCCAAGAAAGGATAGGCCTTCGAGTTTTTTGAAGGATGGTATAGACAAAGTCGCGCCTGGAAGGCTTATAGGGAAGAGACGCAGGTTGGCGAACAAGTCTCGAGGAGAGACACTTCTTGTTCGTGGATTGCGCAAGAAGAAGAGTGGACGGTCGGTATTCTCCGAGGAGAATCCACGAGTTACGATGGATCGTTAGATCTCCCATGGGTGCGAGACAGTTACAGCGCAAGCGTGGAGAGGTTCGAAGCTCAGGAAAAATCGGGCCATTGATCCAAGCCAGCTAGGGCCGTTGGATCCTTCGCGAGATCGGCTATTGGGGTTTCGCGAGAAAGGGATCGGAGAATTGGCCACGGGAATCGCGATAGTGTGAGAAGCGAAGTCCCGACGGATTGCATAGATAGTGTGGGCCACAACAGGGTGACAGGGCAGGTGACGCGAGATATCGACGTTTCAGCGTCTCGGGCATCGGGAGCTGACAGAGGAGTTAATTGACCTCGTGAGTAGCGAAGTCGCGAGGGAGCGAGATTGCGAGTTTCGGCGTTTCGGCACATCGCATATCGGAGGTTAGAAACTCAAGTGTTTGGGGTCGCGAGTCACGAAGACGCGATAGAGTGAAGTTTCGACCCGGCGAGAGAAAGTCAGCGTAGACCAAAGCCATCGGGTCTCGGGGATTCGAGAGCCCAAAGATAGACCGTGAATTCGCGAAGCTGCGAGTTCCGATTTCCCGACAAGTGAACAAAGGGGAGTCGCGCGAAGGAATCTGTGGGTAGATATTTCCCGATAGGGAAATAGAAGAGCGTTGACGCTCTTCGGGCCGTGAGAGGAAGAAGATCCTGAGGAAGCGGACGTGCTCCGAGGAGTGCGACTGCGATAAAAAAGAAACATAATGTTCAGACCTCCAGTGCCTTGGGATGAGTCACAGGTGAGTGTTGGGGGCCTGTTGGCCCTTGGTTATGTATTAAGGAAGAAATCGAAGAAAAAGGAAGAGAAAATATGAAATACAAACTGCGTGGAAGGCACATTGATTGATATTGGGTCGAAGTGGTCAAAGAAGCATAAAACAAGGAGTGAATTAAGGGAAAGTGAGTCGTTGAACGAGAGGATCAAGGGATACATATCGACAAGGAAGATGGAGCATGGACAACTCAACAAGCGGAAAAATCCACCAATGGATGCTTTGGAGCACCTCATGAGAAAGAAGGAAAGATAGGCTGGTGAAGCTTGGAAAGTACGGGTCAAGTTGACATAGTGTTTTAGACACCTAGGGTTTTGGAACCTAGACGTTGGTCATTGTAATGTATAAATAAAGGTCTAGAGGACCTGGGTTCTCATTGTTGGTGATTGTTGTCGTTATTGTGGATGATCATTGTTCTTGATACTATTGTGAGAGACAAAAGTGTTTTGTGTGAGAGAATTCTATATTGTAAGATCTTCAGTTGGGTGTGAAGATCAACCCTGCAGTTGGGTGTGCAGGGAGGGGAGAAAAGGAGAGAAAGAGAGAGAGATATGCAATCTAAGTGTGCAGATAGAACTGTATGTTTTCACCTAATATCAAGAAACGTAGTTCTGTGGACGTATCCCTAGGGAGAGGGTGAACCACATACATCTTGTTGTTCTATGTGATTGATGTTATGTTATTTTACCTTCTGATATACTATTATTGCATCATTGTGTTAGATATGAGATATAACTTGCGTAGTAGGTTTAAGGGAGATAAAGAATAACTAGATTGTTGTGTGTTGTTTCCTTGGATCCACTTTTCATCTCCTTTGGTTGTAGACATTTGTGTCCTGCAACACCCTATTGCTACTTCGGGTGAGACTGCATCTGCTTCATAGGTGTTTTCGAAAGGGCCAATAGTTAGGGATTGTTGGTGCATTGTTAGAGCTAAACCCTGGTTCTGCCCCTGTGCCAATAGGTGGAAAAGTGTCAATGTCTTTTTGGGAGAACCTGGGTATTGTGATGAAATGTACATCCATGTCAACCCATAAGGAAGGTCCACATGTCATGACGTGAGTGGTGCCATGTGGCACATAGATTTGACATAATGAGATAAGGTTCTGTGGAGGAAATGAGTGCCACATGTCAAAGCGGTACCAGTGCCACATGTCATTCCAAGTGGGAGATAGTGGCAGGCCACATGTCAAAACAAATTGCCTCTTGTGGTTCGTGGATAGGGTCGTGTGTCCTAAGAACTAGCTCATGGTGAATCAGTCCTTTTGGGATGTGCGAGTTAGTAAAGGGTCGAGGTCCCGAGATTCTGAAGTCCAGGGTACTGATCCAAAAACGAAGGTATTATTGATAAATCACAAGTTAGTTTAATGTACTTTTTGCATTGGATCGTTAAGAATGCGAAATACGTAAACTTGTTATCTTGTTTGCGGAATATCAAATGTGACTTTTACTTGATGCTTATTAATGTATAAAGAGACCAGCCATTAATATACATGCTGCAAATGAAGAGAATAGAATAGCAAAACAGAAAGAGAAATAGAGACAACAGGTTGATAACGGAGTTCACCAATCGTTGGCTACGTCTCCGGGCCCGCTTCCAAGTGGAGGACCTCTTTATTGCTCTTTAAAATGCTCAAAGTTCTCTTACAATGCTCTTTGCTGTTACATTGCATGCTTCATGTATTCTGTATAAGACCTCCTTTCTCATATTCATGCATGCACCATCAAAATCCTCTCAACAACATGAGAAAAAACGCCTCTCAAAACATGAGAAAAGGCTAAAATTTACAAACTGCTCCTTCAAAACCTTGCATCAAAAAGTTCTCCTACAAGCTTCAAAAATCCTGGTTCTTATACTTTTCAAGTCTCATATGAGGAATCCCAACTTCCCTCAAGATTTGGCCTCTTTTTGGGATCAAATCCCCCTTCAAATGGCCTAAAATCCTCAAAAAATCCATTTTTTGGGCATAATATCAGGCAAAAATCACCTCTGTAATGTTTAAAAACCACTTTTAAACAAAAAATGCAGAGTATCCCCCAAGATAGGGCGCACATCCCCTTTACCAGGTCACATGGGGCCACATGGCCAAGTGCCAACGCTCCAAGTGCTATGTGCCAACCCCCTTAACTATTAGCTCCTGGTTTTGGGGCACCTTCCATGGGATCTGGGCTAATATTCCCTTGGGTGCACCTAGAATTAGCCCTTGGACGTGCTCCTATAATGAAACCACATGTTGGGGCTTAGCCCTAGCCCCCTTGCACCCTCCTTTGGATATTTGACCTCAAAACTATAGGAAAGTGGGTTTTTATCATAAATTTGACTTTTGGTAGGTTGGTAATTGAACTTTTCCAAAGACTTGGAGCTAGCCATGGGTCAGAGGTTCAAATCCCATCGACCCCCAAATACTTTTTACATGCCAACCAGTAGTGAAGTGCCACATGGCTGCCCATGTCTGGGCCATGTGGCACTTATTCATTTGCCAGTTGACCATTGACTTTTGCCATAGAAGAATCTAATTGTTGTGCGATATTTTTCACATCCAGAGTCTATTTTGAGGAAATGAATATATGGCCAGAATCAGCGCGATGAGCTGATCGCGATGGAATTAGTTTCATACAATTATGAGAACTTTGATTTTTGAGCATTTTCTGAGCCCGGGGAGCCTTCTGGATCATTCCTCCCCACTTTGGAAGCTTTTGGACCACCAAAAGTCTGCTTTTACTCAGATAAGAAGTGAGGGTATTTCCTGCCCACTTTGTCTTGTATCATCCATCCTCTCTGCTGGGATAATGATCACCTGACTAATCACAACAAACATGAAAACTGAGATAACATTGTTTATCAAAGTAATCATGCCATCAACTGCACATTCATCTACATTGTTTGTCATTGTTAGTAGCCATACACTACTGAATAACAACAAACCAAATAACAATACTAAATGTGCTAATGAAACAACATGCTTCCTCTTTTGAACAAGAACAATAATCAAATTATGCAGTTGAACCTCATGCTGTACGCCTGGTGACACTTCATGACTGTTTGAAACATATGGAATTATCTCATGTTTAGCATCACTAACTTCATGTTTTATTACAGACATAAGTGTTAAACTTTTTCTTGCATTTACCATTCTTTTTAACTACCTTGTAGCTGCAAAGGACCTGTCAGTTTTATGCGATGAGCACAGACAATGTACTCCTTCCCATCTTTCTTGAAGCAATACTTATTTTCCTCCTTGTAGAATATGGCTTTCCTATCATAAAGGTATGGGCTTCCCAATACAATTCCACATATGTCCAGTGGCACTATATCAAGCTCTACTTCATCAACATAATTAGAAGTGATTGCAAACTTGATTTTACATTGCTTGGTTACTTGTAAATTGTTATCACTACATATCCATCCCAATGGATATGGTTTAGGATGTGACTTAGTTTCAAGTCCCAAGTTATTCACAACATCTTCACTGATTAGATTGGCTTGTGATCCACTTTCTACAAGAGTATCAACTTTGGCATTATGTGTTAGAACCCTTATGTGGAAAAGTTCATTCCTTTTACACTCATCATTTACATCAACTGAACTAGAGGAGCTAGAACTTGCAAGAAAATTTATACCTTGGATTCCCATAGCTACAACCTGTGTCTCATCACCGGAATCTGATCCAAGATCCACTTGAATTGTTGCAACTGTGGTATTCTTTCTTTCATGGTTGGCAAACTTCTTTTGCTTCAAGTCAGGAAGTAAGACCCAACAATGATCTTCATCATGACATACTTTCTTGCAATGCTTGCAAGTAGGCTTCTCCTTTCTTGTTGTGGTTGTCTTCTTCTCTTTCCTTTTCCTTGCATCCTTTCTTTGCCAAGTATCTGTAGAAACACTATCACCAACATTCCCTTTACTTGATTCAATGTGAA
>ML818909.1:0-42798 GCA_009831015.1 Picea engelmannii | reverse complement strand
CTTCCCTCAAGATCTGGCCTCTTTCTGGGATCAAATCCCCCTTCAAATGGCCTAAAATCCTCAAAAAATCCATTTTCTGGGCATAATATCAGGCAAAAATCACCTCTGTAATGTTTAAAAACCACTTTTAAACCAAAAATGCAAAGTAGCCCCCAATATAGGGCGCACACCCCTTTTACCAAGTCACATGGGGCCACATGGCCAAGTGCCAGTGCTCAAAGTGCTATGCACTAGCCCCCTTAACTGTTAGCTCCTGGTTTTGGGGCGCCTTCCATGGGATCTGGGCTAATCTGCCCTTGGGTGCGCCCAGAATTAGCCCTTGGACGTGCTCCTGTAATGAAATCACATGCTGGGGATTATCCCTAGCCCCCTTGCACCCTCCTTTGGATATTTGACCCCAAAACTATAAGAAAGTGGGTTTTTATCATAAATTTGACTTTTGGCAGGTTGGTAATTGAACTTTTCCAAAGACTTGGAGCTAGCCATGGGTCAGAGGTTTGAATCCCATGGACCCCCAAATACTTTTTACATGCCAACCAGTAGTGAAGTGCCATGTGGCTTCCCATGTCTGGGCCATGTGGCACTTATTCATTTGCTAGTTGACCATTGACTTTTGCCATAGAAGAATCTGATTGTTGTGCGATATTTTTCACATCCGGAGTCTGTTTTGAGGAAATGAATATATGGTCGGAATCAGTGTGACGAGCCAGTCATGATGGAATTAGTTTCATCCAATTATGAGAACTTTTACTTTTGATCATTTTCTGAGCCTGGGGAGCCTTCTGGATCAGGTACCGAGGTCTCGTGGTCCTGACGACTCGGGGACATGTGTCATTGTTTGGTGAAAGCGGGTCTTGGTAAAATTATGAAGCATAGGCTTGTACACGAGGAAGGTCGAGGCTCGAAGTGTCGAAGGTTTGGTGTCTAGGTGGCAGGTGTCATGCCAAGGCCACATCGACGCACAATCAACTACGATGCCTTGTAGGTAAGACATGTCAGTGCCATGTCAGATGGGAAAAATGACATGGAGCCATGTGGTGGTACAAAGGCAGTTAACTATTAAAGGCTCAAAAAATTCAAAAGGCCATAAATTTTGTTCAAGAGCATTGTTTGGAGAAAATTTACAGTCATTGGAAAGATATTGGTGAGAAAAAGACGATGATATCCTTCCTAAAGGGAGTTGAGGAGATTTTGGAAGAGCGAAAATTTAATACCCCATCCCTTCAAAGGGTACTTAATGGGTTGGGTGTATTATAAAAAGTTCATTATTGCAAAGAATCAAAGGAAAGAATATATTTAGTAAGTTTGACCTCAAGTCTGGATTCTACCAACTTGGTATAGCTCCAAAATATAGACACATAACTATGTTTTTTGTTCATCGTGGCCATTACCAATGGAAGGTAATGCCTTTTGGTTTGAATAATTCCCCTAGTGAGTTTTAGAAAAGGATGGAGAACATGTTTAGAGAATATTCATGGTTAATAATTTATATTAATGATACTTTGGTATGTTCTAAGAATCTCCTAGAACACCTCAAGAATTTACAACAATTTTATGATCTGGTGTTGAAACATTGTTTGGTTTTGTCAAAAACCAAAATAAAAATTGGAAAAATTCAGAAAGAATTTCTTGGTTTTAAAATAACAAAATTTCAAGTAATCCTTCAATAACATATTCTAAAATATTTCACTAAATTTCCTGATGTTTTGCATGGTAAGACACAATTATAGAGACTTTTGGGCAACCTCAAATATGTTCATCCATTCTACAAAAGGAAATCCAAAGACATTCTAATTCTGCAACAAAAGTTAAAGAAGCATCCTCCATCTTGGAAAAATTCCCTTACTAAAGCTATCAAAAGAATTTAAGAAAAGGTCCAAGCTTTTCCACCATTGTCTCTACCCACTGGACAAGGAAATACATTATAGAGACATATGCATCCAATAGTACATGGGTTAGTGTATTGATTGAAGAAATTAATGGAGTTGAAACGCTTCAGGTTCCTTTCATGGAGCAGAGCTCAACTATCCCTCTAACCATAAATAAATTCTTGAACTCAAGAAGATTATCTTCCATTTCAGGATTTATCTCAAACCATTGAATTTTATAATTAGATCAGATTTGAAAATATTGCCTCAGATATTAAAATATGAAAAAAAATCTTACAGAATCTCATTCAAGAATTAAAAAATGGAGTCTATGGTTAGATAATTTTGATTTCATTGTGAAACATAATCTTGGTCATTTAAATTGTCTTGCGGACATGTTAACCAAGGAAGCCAAGACTACATATATTGCCATGTTTTCAACAAGACCATCAAACAAAGGAAAACGACCAATGACTCAAGAAGAATAAGATCGAGCTTGAGCCACAAAAGGAAAATAAATCTTGACAGTATAGGTAATAGATATGATGACTAGAGAGAAAGAATAATAGAATTTTTCAACCATATTGATTGAAGAAATCAAGGAGTCCCCCATGAAGATTCAAATCCTTGAGAAGTGGGAGAAGAAAGCATTTGCAGTCCTGAGAAATGCCTCAAAATGATATGGGGATGCATTAGGAAATTTTCCATAGATTGTGATGATAATAATGTATGTTATTGTGATATTGGCCCTAGACAAATGTCTTAGGAGAACTATGTATTGTTGTTGCAATTGACTCGGGAATAGAGATAAATCAGTGTTTGTGCAAATACTAAAATTTTTGTAAGAAGACCATGGACTAGATGGACTGAAATTATGTTTGAAAGGTTCATGCCAAGGAAATACTGGTAATTAAAAGGATCCTAATTTATTTTCAATTTGCAGCATGAAATACTGATTACAATACAACTGGAACTATGGTTTAAATTTAAACTGAATTTTGTTAGTGCATCCTTGTCTAAGATCGATCCTCTAGAACTTGTACAATATGAACAAGTGCTTAAGAACAAGGATGGAATTATCATGTCTATAACCCGAGAAGAAGTACTCCTAACCCTGAAGGTTCAAACCAACTACCAAGGGGAGTGTCTCAAAGATCATGCACATCCACTCATGATTAAATGCTTTGTGGGATGTTGCCTTGATGATTTCCCCTTCCCACTAACAGACGTATCTAAGTCACAAGACCCATATAGTTATGATTTTTTCATCTCTTTGACTGAAGAGGAGATTCATAATTTAAATAATCACATGGAGGATTAGTGTGGAAGCATTGTGGAACCTAATTTGTACATATTATCTTTATATTATCGACCATATGATATTTTGTAAATAAAGTATGCTTTGTGGGTGGAAGTACACTTGAATTTGTACTTTGTCTGATTGTCAACCATTTTGTTTGCCATACCATTTTGTGGGTGACATATCATTCCATTGTGTATTTTTCAGGTCTGATTTGGGTCCCCACATGTTGAAATACCATTAAGGGATGAGATAACAAGTGGATATCCTCACTTTCCCTGAATCTTATTCATATCATGTCCTTTGTCGGTCCGGTTGAATCATGAGCTCTATTTCCTTACGAAATAATCTTCTTTTGACCTAAATATGTCAATTTGTAAATCCCAGATAATCGACTGGTATGCTATAAGTAAAGGCTTAAATCCTCTCATTTGATCATTTGAGATTCAACATTCGGATTTCTACAAGTTTGAGTCTAATTATTAGTATTGATTATGTAATGTATGTTCCATGTTGAGTATGCTCTTCACTCGCACCAATTGGTGAACTTGGGAATAAAAAAAAACTGGTAAAGACACTGTGTCCAAGGTGTCTATAAATTGATCTAGTTTATGTATGCTCTCCCCTTGCATCTATTTATGACCATGGGGATCAAAATTAACTAGCTAAGATAGTCTGTGTTTTATGTCTATCATTTTGCAATAAGGTCGCTTCTTTGAAAATCGAGTCTAAATCAATTTGTAAACAAATATTGGAGGTCGATCCTGCGAATTGTCTAGATGAACTCGCAGGATCGACCTCCAATATTCGTTTACAAACTGATTCAGACTCGATTTTATATCCAACTTGCAGGATCGACCTCCAATCTTCGTTTACATACTCCTTCAGATTCAATTTACAAATAAGCGACCTTATTGCAAAATGGCAGACATAAAATACATACTATCTCATCCAGATACTTTTGATCCCCAAGGTCATCAATAGATGCAAGGGGAGAGCATATATAAACTAGATTAATTTACAAACACATGGTACATAGTTGGTGCGGGGAAGAGCATACTCATCATGGACTAGACATACAGACTCGATACTAAGACTTAGACTCAAACTTGCAGAGCTTCGAATGTCGACTCTTGAATGATCAAATGAGAGGCTTCAAGCCTTTACTTATATCATAGCCAACTGATTATCCAGGAATTAAAAACTAGCATATTTAGGTCAAAAGAATATGCTTTCACGAGGAAATAGATCTCATGATTCAATTGGACTGACAAAGGAAAGGATATGACTAAGATTCGGGGAAAGTGGGGACAACCACTTTTTATCTCATCCCTTAATGGTCTTTCGACCTCTGGGGACCTGAATTAGACCTGAAAAATACACATTGGAGTGATACGTCACCCACGAAACAGTATGGCTAATAAAATGGCCAACAATCAAACAAAGTACAAAGTGGAGTGTACTACCACCCTCATAGCATCTTTTGTTTACAAAATATCATATGGCCAATAATATAAAGATATTATTTTCAAAGTACGGTCCACAATGCTTCCACACTAATCTTTCATGCCATTATTTAAATTATGAATATCCTCTTCAGGGAAAGATATGTAATAATCATAACCATATGGGTCTAGTGACTTACATATGTCTGGTAGTGGGAAGGGGAAATCATCAAGGAAAAGACCCACACACAATTTGGTCATGACTTGATGTGCATGATCTCTTAGATACTATCCTTGGTAGCTGGTTTGAAACTTCAGGGTTAGGAGTACTTCTTCTCGGGCTATACCCATGATGTTTCCATCCTTGTTCTTAAGTGCATGTTCATACTATACAAGTTCTGAAAGATCGATCTTAGACAAGGTTGCACTAACAAACTTTAGTTTAAATTTAAATCATAGTTCCAATTGTGTTGCAATCAAGAGTACATGTTGCAAATTGAAAATAAATTGGGATCCTTTTAATTACCAATCTTTCTTTGGCATGAACCTTTCAAAAAAAAATTCAATCCATCTAGTCCATGGTCTTCTTACTAACTTTTTAGTATCTACATAGACAAAAAATTCTCTCTATTCCCAATTCAGTTGCAACAACAATGCATAGTGCTCCTAAGACACTGGTCTAGATCCAATATCACATTACCATACATCATTATCATCATAATCTATGAAGAATTGCCTAACCCATCCCCATATCATTTTTGAGGAATTTCTTTTGCCTGCAAATGCTTTCTACTCCCACTTCTCAAGGATTTAAATCTTCATGGGAGAATCCTTGATTTCTTCAATCAATGTGGTTGACACCTACTCTTTTGCTTTCTCTCTATTCATCATCTCAATATATCTTGACTGACTTCTTTCAATATTTATTTTCTTTTTGTGGCTCGAGCTCGATCTTGTTCTTCTTAAGTCATTGGTTGTTTACCTTTGTTTGATGGTCCTTATAAAAACATGACAAGATCTGTAGTCCTAGATTCCCTGGTTAACATGCCATCAAGACAAATTAAATGACCAGGCTTATGTTGAACAATGAAATCAAAATTATCTAACAATAGACTCCATTTCTGAATTATTGAATGATATTGATCCGAAAATCCTTAGATACCACTTCTCTTTTTACATATATACATGCAACATCTAACTTGATTCATAATTAATTTATTGATTGTATTGGGCTGGTTTGTAGAATTTTGATGATGTTCTTTTTACCCAAAAACTCATACACTGAAGATTAGCTTTTCTTAATGATGATATGACACAACAAAAAATAAAAGAACTCAAATTACATACTTTTGTTTCATCTTTAAGTTCCCTTTAATCCAATAAAAATTGCTTTCTCCCTCTCAAATATCAAAATAACATGTAAAATGACTCGTATATGCCAATTTAATGGATTCTCTTAAATTACATTACTCAAAACAAGAAAATAACTTCACCATTGAAATCCTTGCGAAATTCTGAGAATTTTGAGTATAAAGTCAAAATATTTTCAAACTGGCTCAATTTCACCCTCTTTGGCACCCAAAACAATGCATTAAATGATAATTAATGGAAAATTGAGATAATATTGTTACAAATGACCTAAAATCGCGAAATAGACCTCAAATTCACGATCCTTCTGAAAAATCGTGAAAAATGAGTATAAACATGCCTAGGAGTTGTCATTATACCTCATGACACACTTTACGAAACAACCATACTTGGCCTCTTCTTACATCATGCTTTCATGTAGTCTGTACAACCTCAAGATTCGTGCCATGTCTGTAGTGCCTCATTATTTGTGCCCTATCTTGAGATATATGCATTGGGATGTGTGTGAAGTGTTGGGACCTGTGCCCACTAAATAGGTCGTGGACCTCCCAAACCTCCACGCGAAAAATAGGGAAACTCAATTCTATTTTTGGAGGGAATCCCGTAACAAATGGGTGGTGGAATTATTGGTTAGAACCATGGATAAATATGGTAGAGGTCAGTGTTTCTATTCCCCATGATCCTCTCATCTTTTAGTATTTTCGTTGTTGGTTATAATATATATGGAATGTTATTTTAATATATAGTTTTTTATAACCATATATATATATATATACGGTGTTGGTACATTCCATTAAGCCCCCCGCATATTGGTGTGGTCATATGATAATACAATAACCAAGGGATAATGGTCGAGGGCTTAGGCCCTTGGCCCTTTAGCTGCCTAATTAAACCTTAGTGTAAACTTAAATATAATCTGCGACATATAGTGTTAAGAAACAATGCGGTGGAACAATGGTAATGGGGCTAGTGTTAGGCCTTTGGGAGGTAATGGAGGTTGCAGGTTTGACCCCCATTGACTCCATAATTTTACACAACACTAACCAATATTGGCCAATGGGAGGTTGCCACGTGGTGGCCTCTCATTGGCTCGTACATGCCACATGTCAATGAATGATTGGACCACTTGTCAATCTATAATTGGACCACCTGGAAGTACCATTTTCCTAGTCAACTTCCAATACCCATGTGTCAAGTGTCACCCTTGCAGTGGTGACATGTGTCACCTCTTTTCTTTTCCCTTTGACCTTTGACTTTGCCTATTTTGACCCCAACTTTGACCACTTATAACTTTTGCATATGAACTCTGTTTGATTTGTCACTTGCACTGTTGGAAATCTAACACCGAGATCTACACAATGACATTGTTTTAGGGGTGATTTAAGATGGTATAATTTTGAGCATTTATGGATCCCCTGGGACCTCTATGAGCGTTCCAGATCCTCATGGATCTTTGTGAGCACTCCTTGGATCCTTCTGGATCACATATTCAGAAATATTTTTTTCAGATTTTAACATTCCATGCAATATTTTCAAATATTATCTAATTATAAAATTTATTGGTTTGAGATAAGGCCTGAAATGGAAGATATTCTTCTTGACTACAAGAAGTTATTTATTTCTAGAAGGGTAGTTGAGTTATGCTCCATGAAAGGAACCTGAAGCATATGAGCATATAGTTTCAACTCCATTATTTTCTTCAATCAGTACAACAACCCATGTACTACTAGATGCATCTATCTCTATAATGTAACTTCCTTCTCTAGTGGGTAGAGACAATGGCAGTAAAGCTTGGACCTTTTCTTTAATTATTTTGATAGCTTCAGTCATGGCATTGTTCTAAGTTGGAGGATGTTTCTTTAAACTTTGTTGCAGAATCATAATGTCATTGTCTTTCCCTTTGTAAAATGGCCAAACATAGCTAAGGCTACCAAAAAATCTCTACAATTGTGTCTTATCATGCAAAACATTAGGAAATTCTGTGAAATATTTTAGAATATGTTCTTGAAGGATTACCTGACCTTTTGTTATTTTAAAACCAAGAAATTGATTCTCAATTTTTCCAATTTCCATTTTGTTTTCGACAAAACCAAACCATGTTTTAATACCAGATTATAAAACTATTGTAAATTCTTGAGGTGTTCTTGGATATTCTTGGAACATACTAGAACATCATCAATATAAATGATTAACCATGAATATTCTCTAAATATATCCTCCATCTTTTTTCTGAAACTCGCTAGGGGAATTCTTCAAACCAAAAGGCATTACCTTCCATTGGTAATAATAAACATGAGGAACAACAAAGTCAGCTTTGTGTCTGTCTTTTGGAGCTATACCAATTTGGTAGAATCCAGACTTGAGGTCAAACTTACTAAATATAGTCTTGCCTTTAATTCTTTGTAAAAATGAACTTTTATTCGGAAGAGGATACTTGATATGCTTGAGAACTTTATTTAGTGGTTTGCAATTTACCACTAATCTTGGCTTTCCTCTTTTCTGTTCATAGTGGTTATTGACATGAAAGCCTCAGCATGCCCATGCGCTCTTGGATGGCTCTATTAGTCCTTTCTATGGGAGATCATAAATCTCTTGTTGGAAAGTCTGAATCTATGTTGGACTCATCAAGGTTGTTGATTCCTTCTTTGGATTAATCTTGACTTAAGGATCATAGGGAAGAGATACAAAATATTTCTCTCTATGCCAAAAGGCATTAGGAGATGGGGATTTTTCATATACCTTTTGGTGTTCTTTTCTTTTTCTATGCTTCTGGATCTTCCTTTATAAAACAAAGGATTTTGAACTTTTATCCCATTCAAGTAGAATTCAAAGACTTTCTTTTTCTTATTTATTTTCATGGGATCAATGAGTTCAATAAATTATGCACCTAATACACAATCATCATTAATCTGGTTCACATAATGAAAAGAAAGTTGGAAATATTGATTACCAACTTTTAATGAGAATTTCTCTACTTGACCTTGTATGAGTACTTCTGAACCATCTATAGTTTTTCCTAACATGGTCGGTCTTTCCCAATAAAATTATGGAATCACATTTTTCTTAGCAAGTTCAATTGACAACCAGAATAAACTAAACAATCTATTTCATATGGATTTGTCTTAGGTGGACAAAATGTGATCTTTGTGTAGAAATTTGTTCCTCCAAATGATAGCAATGTAGGACTTAGCTTAAACTCTTTTGGAGAACTGGGTTTTGAGTCTTCTTTTTCAAAAGAAATCAAAGATTCTTTAGAAGATTCATCGAAATTTTCTACCCTTTTTTCCCTGATTTCTTTTTTCTATATCCTTTTGGTGTAGTGAATGCTTCTTCATATACTCTGGATAATTCATCTTCTGATGAATTGTTTCTTTCACTTCTTATTTCTTCTATGGACATTTTAATTTGTTTGATATTTTTCAAAGTAATTTTTAACATTTTCTATTGTTCTTTTAATTGGAGTTTTAGCAGTTTTTCTCTATCCTTCCTGAGATTTTTTCTATATTTATGTAGATATCGGAAATCCATATACAAATATATTAGGGAATATCTATTGGATGATGTATTGGTAGACAAATCTTTCACTCGATTTTCTCTAGTAGTATCTACATACCTCAATAGATCAACTTTTACTTTTCTCAATTTTTCCCTGATTGTATACTTCCATGCTAGAGTAGTTTCTAGCAACCAATCAATCCCTTGGATCCTTTTTTCATGATTTGGCTTCTACAAACTTGAGAACATGAAGAAGTCAAATGTAGGTTTCTCACCCTCCCAATTTAGTGTTTCAGAATCACTAAATTTAGAAGAAGAGGAGAGGGAATATGAATCATCTTCTAAAAATTCAGAAGGATATAGAAAAATAACATTTCCATCAACTTGTTCATTTGGAGCACAGTAAAATAAATCCCACCACTTGGGATCAAGATCTTCTACAAAGAGTGCAGACAAATTTTTCTTATTCTTTTTTCGAGGGCATTGTTGTACCCAATGGCCTTTTTGTTTGCAATTGAAGCAGGATGAATCTTTGGTAGGCTTGTGCCTTTTCTTGAGATATGGGATCCTATTAAAAGATTTATATTAGTGCTGATATTTTCATGATGTCACTTCCTAGAGAAGGATTGGGAAACATAAAAAAGTTTCCAAGTGGAGAAGAAACATATCTCCCAGGAAGGAATCTTCTAGCAGTTCCATTTAGACAATACTCTGATGATATCAAAACTAAAAGAGAGTATTTTCCAATAATATCTTCAACAATATATGATTTTGTATCTGATGAATGCAAGTTTTTTAACTTTGCAAACTTCCAAGCCCAATTGATAGGAAACAACATAGATGACCTACATAAACAACTACTCAAGGCCATAAAAGATGTAGGGTCTCATAAGGAATAAATCTAAATCATCTCTGAAAATATAGAGATTCTTACACATGCCCTAACATGCACTTAAGAGTTAAAATATTGTATGGCCAACATAGAATCTTGCCTTGAACTCCTAGACACATTATTGCACAAAATAGATGAGGTTAAAGAAATCTCCTAGAAGCTTATTAGAAATCCCAACATAGTGCAACCTGATATCTTCAGAGATAAAGAAGATGTTAAAATACATAAGAGAAATAAGTCTTTTGGAATGTTTCAAGCATAAGACTTGAGACCATAATGGGATTTCAAATAATCAAATAGAACTTTGCATAATGTTGCAGAAGAAGTTTTTGTTATAAAAGAATGGCCTCACCCATTGAAGAAAAAGGGAAAATATCTTTAGATGATGAGTCAAATATTAATAGGAAGATATCCATATGACATCATCATCCCAGCCAAATAACTTGACCTCTTTCAACATCCATGGGATGGAAAAAATAATATATTCTATGTTGAATCACCCAATGATAAATTTCAGTTGTCGGTCAAGGGATAAAACAAAATATGCAATCCAATTAATGATAAACTAGACCATTGCTAAGAAGGCATGAGATGCTACCCTGACACCTAGATATATGGCCACTCAACTGATCAATGAATTTACAGACCATATTGCTACTTGGTGGAGATGGATTTCTTGGCAAGCCAAAGATGACATGTTGAGACACCCAAAAGCAGCTAAAGTAATCTTCCAAGTTCTAACCACATAATTATATGGTATAGAGGTAGAAACATATGCATAACACTCTGCTTCATTATTCATGTCCCATAGATTATGTGATCTGAGCCACCATGAGAGGTATTTCTATTACATGCAAAAATTAATAATTGAATCAAGAAAAATTGTAGATCCTACATATATTAAGTATTATATTAGGAGTTTCCTTGGTGCCTTACCAAATTCTATAGAACAATATTTCAAAGAAAAGAATATTACTCTGGAAGTTATATCCTTAGCAATGGTTGACCACCACATAAAAATTGTAATTTAAGAACATTGTTTGGAAAAAAGATTGACAAAATATTTTAAAAGATTTTATAATCTGTTCTATTAGATACTGGACTTCAATCTTTAGATTTAAAGATTGTGTTATCAGTAAGATCTTGTTCACTTAAATAAAATATTTGGATATTGTAATATTTATGCAACATCTCTACATTTTTCTATTGGGTTTATTGTCATTCGACTATCTATCTGGATGAATAGTATTTCTAGTAAATGATGATAAAATAGTTTGAAGCCAGTGGTATGTGAGGCAAATTTTAGGTCTATAAAGTCAAGGATTGGCATTGTGACCATAGGTCGTTCCCTGCTATTCTGGGTATTTTCTCTGCATTGTTTACATTTCTAGATGGATCCCTCGATGGATACAATCAACTTCATAGAATTCTCTACTTTAGTAGATAGTGATCCCATGGCATTTGTAGTAGAATGACAAGCTTCATCAACACTTTCAGGAACAAATTCAGACAAAATTTTAATCTCCATTCATGTTCCTGATTCTTCAGAACACTGGGAACTTCCCCCTATTCGTCCATGAGATGTTTACAAATTAAAATGGTGGTATTACACGTCTCATTGATTTCGTAAAGTCCACTCTATTAACATTCCTTTCTTTGCTCATGAAGACCCAATGAATATTACCTTAATAGATAGAGATTTGATTGTCTGGGAAAAAAAGAAAGGATATTCTTATGCGCATATAGGTGCAATAATGTTTTTCTTAAACCCTTTAGTCAAATCACATCTTCTAGTATCTTCCCTGCTCCACATCGTTGATATCAAACATAACAAATTCTTCGATGCTTTAGTCAACATATTCTTTGCACCACTCTCCGATGGCCCTACTTTTTCTACTGTCTTCCCTAAATACTATGTTTCTCTTTCTGATGATTATATATATGAATTCTTAAAATATTACATTCTCCCCTCAGCCTTCAATATGTCAGTAAATTCTTGAATCATCCAACTTAAGTCTCTACTAGTTACCTCTTTGGAAATGATACTCTTCATCCCCTACATAAAATTTTCCATAAAACCTCACGCTTGCACAACGTGGTGGAAAGGGAAAAATCCAAGTAGGTTCAGCCCGTTATGTTTGACTGTACTGGCATAGAATATCCCACTTTCTAGGAAAACAAGTATGACAACTTCAAAACCAAAATGATTTCCCATACATAAGATTTAAAAAAGAAACCAGTTCCTTTGTCTGCAATCCACAGATCCTTGTCTTTAAGAATCCTGGAATTGAATCCTCTTGCATCTAAGATGAAACACACATGTAACTAAGGTGCATCACCATCATAAGCCAATATGCCCAGTTCACACAAGCATATAGGAAAACACTTAAAACTCCCTTCTTATTGAGAGAAGATTAATAACTTGCAAGGACAAATATATTTGAAAGAAAAATTCCCTAGTGATGATATTTTCATGTTGTCACTTCCTAGAGAAGGATTGGGAAACATAAAAAAATTTCCAAGTGGAGAAGAAACCTATCTCCAAGGAAGGAGTCTTCTAGTAGTTCCATTTAAACAATACTTTGATGATATAAACTAAAAGAGAGTATTTTCCAGTAATATCTTAAGAAATACCTGATGAATGCTAGCTACTGAACTATGCAAAATTTCAAGCCTAGTTGATAGGAAACAACATACATGACATGCATAGGGAACTACTCAAAGTCAGAAAAGATGCAGAGTCTCATAAGGAAAAAATAAAAATCATCTCTGAAAAGATAGAGATTCTTACACGTGTCCTAACATACACTTCAGAGTTAAAAAACTTTATCTCCAAAGAAGCCTGCCTTGACCTGCTAGACACATTATTGCACAAAACAGACGAGGTTAAGAAAACTCCTAGAAGCTTATTAGAAATCCCAACATAGTGCAACCTCATATATTTAGAGATAAAGAAGATGTTAAAAGAGATCAGAGAAATAAGTCTTTTGGAATGTTTCAAGCAGAAGACTTGAGGCCAAAATGGGATTTCAGAGAATCTGATAGAACTTTGCAGAATATTGCAAAATAAGTTTTTGTTATAAAAGAATGGCCTCACCCATTGAAGCAAAAGGAAAAATATCTTTTGATGATGACTGCCAAATTTGAATAGGAATATATTCATATTCCATCATCATCCTAGCAAGGAAGAATATGTTACCTTGACACCTATATATATGGCCACTCAATTGATCAATGGATTTACATGCCATGTTGCTACTTGGTGGACATGGATTTCTCAGGAAGCCAAAGATGACATGTTGAGAGACTCAAAAGAAAATGAAGTAATCTTTCAAGATCTAACCACAAAATTCTATGGTATAGAGGTAGAAACAGATGAAGAACACATTGCTTCATTATTCATGTCCAAGAGATTATGCGATCTGAGCCACCATGAGAAGTATTTTTGTTACATGCAAAGAATAATAATTGAATCAGGAAAATTTGCAAATCCTGCATATATTAAGTATTATGTCAAATGTTTCCTTGGTGCCGTACCGGATTCTATAGAAAAATATTCCAAAGACAAGAATATTACTTTGGAAGGTATGTCTTTAGCAATGGTTAACCGCCACATAAAAATTGTAATTCAAGAACATTGTCTAGAAAAAAGAGAGACTAAATATTTTAAGAGATTTGATAACATGTTCACCTCCTCTTTATGCAAGGATGTTGGTCATATTATAGAATGGGGATGTTGTGCTCACAATCGAGCACATCAATCTAATAAGACCCATTGTTATTGCAACTCCAAAGGATATAGATTTCATTCTTTCATATCTAGATTTAATCTAGATCATCATTAGCCGAGAAAAAGAAGCACAAACATAAGTCTTTTAAGAGGATCACATATCTTGTAAGGCCTGAAAATATAGAGCCTCATAAAAATAAATATAAATACATAAATTATTTCTAACCTACTTCTTTAATTATTGTTCCAGCATAATAATTGACAGTTTAGCAGCATACTAACAACAATATAATGATTAACAACAATATAATGATTAATAGCAGTATTATGATTAATAACAAAATAATGATAACAACAATAAGAAAATGCATAAGGTATTTACCTCAACCAGAAGATTAGTGTTTTAGCCCTTTCCTGGTTGATGATGTTGTTGATGATATTGATCCTACCCAAACTGAGCATTAACCTCCCAGCCAACTAGGAACAACCTCTCTGGCTCCCTAGCTCCAAGAATCCTTACGGTTTCCTGGCCCCCAAGTCCAAAATTCCCAACAACAATTGTGCCCCTGTGAGAGTCCTCAAGCAAAATTGTTCAAGCAAAACTGTTCGTTTCTCTCTTCCTCCTTCTTCCTCCCAAATTTTCTTACCTTCTAAAAACCCAAGATATCCCCAAAAGCCAAAGATCCCCTTCCCCAAGTTCTCTCCTCTCCCTTATCTTCCTCCCTTGAATCCATTTCTCCAACCACCTTCTCCCCCATTAATTCCTCAACCACCTTATGCCTCCCATTAATTACTTCATGTACCAATTTTAATAATATTATAATAAAGTCTCCATAAATTTATTTTAATAATTAATTAAATTAATATTTATCATTCATGATAATTACATAGTTAATTAGGGTTGTTACATACACCCACCCTTCAAGAAACTTCATCCCGAAGTTAAAGTAATTTACAATACAAGGGTAATGACACATGGTTCATACATCTGCATCAAATAAACAACATTATCAGTCATAATAATAATAATAAAACTTATACATACTAGTGTACATGTGCAATAAATGCAAGTGTAGCTAACACATACAAGGCTCGTGCATGTGCTAATGACAATAATTATCACACCTATAGTAATTCTTGTATGCGTCCAATCCAATCAACAAGACCATTCATTTCATAAAAGATAATAAACCAATTAAAATGTTCGCAAAATCCGTCAATTACAATAATTTAGCACAACAACGTTCATTTAGACAATTGTAGTTCAGTTAAGTAATTATGAATATACATATATACATATTTTATTTTCAAAAGGGGAAAACAATAATTTCCACTATAAGGCAAAATCCCCATACACTCTCAACTATTTCTATTAATCCTTCCTCCCTAACTTACTTCCATCTTCCATCCCTATCCTTCCTATGCTAGACTATCTTGGAGCATCAACTATATTGACCTAACTCCAAATATAACCCGTAAGCGGAAGTGTCACTCTCTTGATCAAGATTCCCCAACTGATCCACATTTTATGAGCATAACGAAATGACTACAGATTATTACCAAATTCTTAACACAGAATAACAGAGATACAGTAAAACTGGTTTTCTATTCAATAAGGAAATAAGCTGAAACTGTAAAATGCAGCTGAAAACAAGCTTGTTGGAATGGTGGCGGCTTATCTCTGAGAAGAGATGTGACGACTGCGCTCATTCACAAGAAGATGATTACAATGAGTCTCTCAAGGACTTTTTACGATAAACAGGAGTTTCAAAAACCCTAAACATCCAAAAACCTAACCCTAGGAGATGAAGCGCCAAAAGTCATGTGGGCCCCGTTTGGGTAAGTCAGTACATCAACTTCCTGGAGTCGTAACTTTTGCATACGATCTATGTTTTAGGCGTATGATAGCCCATTGGAAAGATCTATCCGAGGACTACAACATTTGCACAAAATTTCATTATGAAAATTTTCAATCGCAATGTACCCAAAAAACATCGTTTAGGGCCTCAAAACGGCTCCAGAAGTTCAGGACCCAAAAAACTGCTAAAAATAGTAAATTATCAAAATTGCTAGAAAGTTGTTTTGAGCCAGCTGGAAAAGGTGGGTGGCCACCGATATCCACCTGGATCAATCCTCCATCCTTAGGAAGCAATGGTCTTCATTGCGTTGAGTTCCCCCAACAGATGAGGAAATTTCTGCTGAATTTGGCCCCGGGTGAGCCACTTGCCTTGGTGCAGGAGCTGCCTTGCTTTGACGACTCGATAATGCTGGATCCTTTGTTGTTGAGTTACCTTGATCTGTGTGTCCACAATCTGATCACTCGATGCCTGTTGTATGCAGTCGGGGTTGAGCTCTATTGGTGTCAGCTGTTCTGCTACGTCTAAGGTGTCCAATAATGGTGGGAAATAAGGCCGAAGGAGGTCCACGTTGAACACTGGGTGCAGGCCAAGGAAAGGAGGAATGTTGAGTGCAAAAGAATTATCCCCCATAGCCTTGGTGATGGTGTACGACCCATATCAGAGTGGGCGAAGCTT
The DNA here is from genome assembly GCA_009831015.1 of Picea engelmannii. Lineage (NCBI taxonomy): Eukaryota > Viridiplantae > Streptophyta > Pinopsida > Pinales > Pinaceae > Picea > Picea engelmannii. The sequence goes on along the minus strand of ML818909.1, from coordinate 26,166 downwards.
CTGATGGGGTCTTGTAAGGCGTTATTTTTGCAAGTGCAACCAAACTTTGTCACCCACCTGAAACTTATGTGGAACCCGATGTTGATCATGGCGCTGCTTGTACTTGTCATTAGACTTCTTTAGGATATATTGAACCTGTTGGCGGATGTGCTGGAGTAGGAGTAGGAGAGGAGTCGGTCGAGGTGACCGCAAGAGGAAGTGCAACATCTATGGGACCCAATGGTTGGAATCCCAACCCCACCTGAAAGGGGCTGTGGCCGGTTGAGCTATGCAGGGCTCGGTTGTAGTTATGCTGGACATAGGGAAGACTCTCATCCCATGTGCGAGGGTGCTTGGAATTATACATGCGCAGGATATGCACGATCATTCGATTTACGACCTCGGTTTGGTCATCTGTCTGGGGGTGGAAGGATGTGGATTTGGTGAGCTTGGTGTCTAGCAGTGACCAAAGGCTTGACCAGAATGTGCTGAGAAATCAATTGTCCCGATATGAGACAATGGTTTGTGGGATTCCAAAATGTACCCAAACTCGTTCAAAGAAGAGCTTGGCAGTGGCTTCTGCTGTGATGCTCTTCTTGCAAGCAACCATAATCGCCATCTTAGAAAAGCGATTGATAACCACAAAAATAGAGTCATTTCCCCGCTTGGTGGATGGGAGGCCCGACATGCAGTCCATTGATATGGATTCCCATGGTCTGTCAGGAGTAGGAAGAAGGGTGTACAGGCCCTATTTCTTAGTGGTTGGTTTGGCAATAGCGCAAGCAGTGCAAGACCTGATATACTTGTTGACCTCCTGTCGAAGTTTTGGCCAGTAGAAATGTTTTTGTAGCACTGCCACTGTTTTTTCGACGCCGAAGTGTCCTGCCACCCGACTGTAGTGGGCTTCCCAGATCAGCTTCACTCACTCACTTGAGGGAACACATATATGGCCCAGATGACACAACAACCCATCCTGAAGATGGAAATTATCGACAACTGCCTTTGTACCCAACATTTGGTAGGTGGTGGTGAAGTCTGGGTCTGTCTCATAGAGTTGGATCCATCCAAAGGTCTCATGGCCACATGAGTCTAGCACTGTGGTGAGTGCCACGACTAGTGGTTTTCTGAGGAAATCAGCAACACGGTTGGTGCTTCCTGTTTTATACTTGATGTTGAGGTGGAATTGTTGCAAGTATGTGGACCACTTTTGATGGCGGTCATTCTACAATTTTCCTTGTGTCTGCATGAACTGCAGTGGCTTATGATCAGTGTGGATGACTGTCTCCCTCCCAAGAATGTAATGTCTCCATTGGCAGCAACCTTGCACAATGGAGTACATTTCTTTGTCGTAAGTAGGGTACTTACGGACAACATCTGATAGTGTCTCACTATGATAGGCCATGGGGTGGCCGTGCTGTGTGAGAACGACACCCACAACATAGTCTGAAGCATCAGTCTCAATCTCAAAGGGTTGTTGCAGGTCTGGTAGTGAAATTACTGGGGCTAAGCATAAGCGATGCTTCAAATCATCGAACGCTTATTGTTGGGGTTGGCCCCATGAAAATTTCGCCTTACCACTACCCCTGGTTATTTAGCTGAGGGCCCATGCAATACGGGAGAATCCAAACACAAACCTGCAGTAAAAATTGGCAAGGCCTAAGAAGCTCCGAAGCTCAGTGAGTGTGGTTGGGGCTGGCCAGTCACGGATGACTTGGATCTTGGTTGGATCCACTTGTACGCCATGTTGATCAATGATGTAGCATAGGTAATGGACCCTGTCCATGCTGAAGGAGAATTTTTCCAAGTTGGCATATAGCTTGTGATGTTGTAGGGTGTGCAGAACCTGTTGAATATGTTGCAAGTGTTCGGCCCAAGTCTTGTTGTAAATGAGAATGTCATCAAGATACACCACTACAAAAGTATTGGTGAATGGTTGCATGATATTGTCCATCATCCTCATGAAAGTGGCTGGAGCGTTTATCAGACCAAAGGGCATGACCAACCATTCAAAAAGGCCTTCCTTTGACTTGAAGGTGGTCTTCCATACATTTGTCTGTTCTATCGGGACCTGGTGGTAGCCAGACTTCAGATCAATCTTACTGAAGTATTTGGCCCCCATGAGTTGATCAAGGAGGTCGTCGATTCAGGGAATCGGGTACCGGTTTCTGATTGTGATTTTATTCAAAGCCCAATAATCAATGCAAAGTTGTCAGGTTCCATCTTTCTTCTGTACCAGCACGATTGGGCTCCCGCAAGGTGATGAGCTAGGACGGATGTGCCCCTTGTGGATCAATTCTTGGATCTGTCGCTTGATATCCTCATTCTTTAACAGAGAGCGATGATAGATTGGTCCATTGGGCAACAACGTGCCGGGGGTTAGATCGATGGGGTGCTTGACCTGGCAGTGCATAGGTACCCCGGTAGGTGAGGAGAAGATATCTGAGTATTCTTCCACGACCTTATCTACTTGATTCTGCTGTGTGGAGAGGTCAGTCGAGGAGACCCTGGATGTGGTTGTGATTTTTCTCTCATTCTGAGAGTGGATCACGAAGAAGACAAACTTCCCCGTCTAAGAGATGACCTTCCTTCATTTCTTAGCAGAGATCAAGGAAATAACACTAGGTGGGACAACCTCGGGTATCCTGTACAATTTCTTGTTCAAAGTAATAATAACACTACGAGGCCTAAACTCATATATAGCATGACGTTTCCATAAATAAGGTTGGCCCAAAAGAACATCACAAACTTCGAGAGGAGCAATGTCACACAATACCTCATCTTTGAAGGGCTTGATGCCATACGACAGTCGACACTGTTGGCTGACGCGGAGATCGCTTCCTTGGCGGAGCCATCCAATGGTGTAGGGTTGTGGGTGTGGTGTTGTCGACATTGCCAACCGCTTGACGACCTCTGCTGAGATGAGGTTCTTCTGGCTACCACTATCAACAATGAAGTGCAGTGGGGTGCCTTTTACCCACATCTGGGAATGGAAGAGGCGCTCTCCTTCTTCTGGCTCGTCTGGTTCACCATGCTGGAGCTTGGTGGTAGCAATGGTGGCACTGGGTTCTGCATTAATGATCCGTCTTCCTCTTTCTATTTCTGACTCAGAGTTAGAACCCGCATCTGATTCATAGGCTTTCACTTCAGCCACCAGTGTCTTCTTTGAGTGACAGTCAACAGTGTTATGCCAAGGGCTCTTATGGAAGTCGCACCACTTCCCGGTATCTTTCTTTGTCTTTTCGGTGTCCTTCTTTGCTTGCATCTTGGACTAGTTGTCCTGATACTATGCATATTTTCTCTGTCCTTTGTTCTATGGGTTGGGGCAACCCTTTCCTGGATTTTGTTGTGAGGGGTTCCCCGACCCAAATTGTCGCATTTTTTTGTTTGAGCTTCTGCTCGATTTTGACGGCATATCGGTAAGCTGCGCCCAAGGATGAGATGTCCATAAATTCCATTTCGGTCTAGATATATCTATGCAGAGCACTGCGATACTTGAGCACCAGATGTCTCTCAGAATCTTTGATACCCAACTTGGTGCGCAAGGTATGGAAGATATTTGTGAAATCTGGCATTGCTTGGTCTCTTTCTTGCCGCAGTGTGGTCCATTTGGTATACAAGTCATCATAACTTCCAAAAGGGTAGTATTGTTCCTTAATAGCATCCCTGAAGGATTCCCAGGTGGTCGTGATTGTAAATAATGAAGGTTCCTCTATTTCCTTTTGCTCACAGAAAGTTTCCCACCAATTTTTGACATGGGGAACGACTTTGAGGAGCGCAAAAGTAATCTTTTCTCGATTTGAAAAGTTATGAACAGATAAATACCCTTCTAGTAGATTCAACCACTTGTCTACAACATCTGCATCTATTTGACCTTCAAATATAGGAATATCAAAGTTTATTTGTACCTTGAAGGGGGCGGTGCCTCCGATCAAAGAAGATGCATCGCCTGTTGGTAGTCGCCGGAGGATTTGCACGAAATTATCCATCATCTCATTCCTCTGTTGCATGAGGGCTTCCTCAATCAATAGTTTGAAAGGATCTCCTGTCCCGTCATCTTTATTTTCTCCTTCTATGAGAGGTCGCTTGGGTGTGCGAGAGATTTTGTCCTCAAGAGAAACAAGCTCGAGACCCAAATCTTGGTACTCTGACCTTGTTGGGGACATGCATTAAGACGACAAGGAGCAGACTGCTTTGATACCATTGATCTAGATTTTATGAGCAGAATGAAATGACTACATATTATTACCAAATGCTTAACACAGAATAACAGAGATACAGTAAAACTGGTTTTCTATTCAATAAGGAAATAATCTAAAACTGTAAAATGCAACAGAAAACAAGCTTGCTGGAATGGTGGCGGCTTATCTCTGAGAAGAGATGTGATGGTTGCGCTCATTCACAAGAATATGATTACAATGAGGCTCTCAAGGCCTTTTTACAATAAAAAGGAGTTTCAAAAACCCTAAACATCAAAAAACCTAACCCTAGGAGATGAAGCGCCAAAAGTCATGTGGGCCCCGTTTGGGTAAGTCAGTACATCAACTTCTCAGGGTCGTAACTTTTGCATACAATCTCCTTTTTAGGCGTATGATAGCCCATTGGAAAGATCTATCCGAGGACTACGAAAATTGCACAAAATTTCATGATGAAATTTTGCAACCGCAATGTACCCAAAAAAACATCGTTTAGGGCCTCAAAACGGCTCTGGAAGTTCAGGACCCAAAAAATTGCTAAAAATAATAAATTATCAAAATTGCTAGAAAGTTGTTTTGAGCCAGTTGGAAAAGGTGGGTGGCCATCTATATCCACCTGGATCACCAACAGGCAACTGACATTCATCATCACACATATAGGGGAGCGTGAGCTAACACCGTCCTCCCATGACTCCAGGTATCAAAGGAGACATGGTGAGAAATGCCTCCACCCCTCATAATAGGACTAGGGTCCAGAACCTACCATGGAATATACACTGGCATTGTGTTGTTGGGAATTTTGTCATCGTATATTCAGTTTTAGGCAGTCTTACCACCTGAAAACCTTCACTGGTCCATATATCATAGCAAAGCATTCGAACCAACATAATTTCACATACAAAGATTCATACCATATTGTTTCTCAGTCGGTGTTCACGACATCAACTTTTATTATCAGTATCCTTTGACTATTTCATAGCCCATTGACCTGCAAATTAGTCTATAACACAAACTCATACATATCTATGCATTATCATCATGTAAATGCATTCGACCATAATCTCAATTCGGTGTCCACATACCAACAACTTTAAATGTCAAAATTTTCAAGTTAGAAATAGATCGCATAATATCCCCATAATTCAATTACCGTTAACCATTCATAGAATTGACATTCACATAATATATTGCATTATATCCACCATCATTCAAATAACGTTAAACATTCATAGAATTGTCATTCACATAATCGATTGCATCATATCCATCATTATTCAAATAACGTTAAACATTCATAGAATTTTCATTCACATAATCGATTGCATAATATCCATCATCATTCGAATAACGTTAAACATTCATAGAATTGACATTCACATAGGTTCATACATCTTAAAAGTTCAAGTGTATCATTAATAGTTTCATAGTGAATAGAAAATAAAGGTGATTAGGCCTTAGATAATTCTAGTTGTCTAAGTCAAAAGGTGGCATTACATACACCCAACCTTCGAGAAACATATTCTTGAGGTGGTCAAAAAAGTGAGGCATGATCTCGTCGTAATGTCTTGGCATCCTCCCAATTAGTAGATACTGGGCTATACTTGTCCCACTGGACCTTAACTTGGTCTACCAGACGATTCCTGAGTTGTCGGACCCTACGGTCAAATATGCGTAACGGTTATACTGTGAGGGTTCCCGCGTCTGATACTTGCAATTCCTTCCAATTCCATTTATGAGATTTGTCAACAACATAATGACGTAGAACATATACATGAAAAACATTATTAGTTTTATGCAAGTGTGGTGGCAGTACGAGACGATAGGCAACGAGTCCAATTCTCTCTTGGATTTTGAACAGTCCTATAAATCGAGGTGACAACTTTGTCCCCTTTCCGAACCGAATGGTACTCTTATTAGGCCCGATACAAATGAAAACTTGATCTCCCACTTTATAACTTCGGTCAGTCCCGTGTGCATCAACATAACTTTTCTGTCTATCATGTGCTTCCTTTAGTCTTTTCCTAATTTGAATCACCTGTTCCTCCATCTCTTGAATCAATTATGGCCCAACTGTCACTCGATCTTCTAACCTTTCCCAACTCAACAATTTTCTTCATGGCCTTTCATACAGAGCTTCGTATGGTGGCATTCCAATGGAGCTATGAAAACTGTTATTTTAGGCGAACTCTACCAAAGGCAGATACCTCTCCAAATGGGTTTGATTATCCATAACATACATCCTAAGCATGCATTCCATAACTTGATTTACTCTCTCAGTTTTCCCATTTGTTTCTGGATGATAAGTTGTGCTTAAGTTCAACTCCCTCAGATTAACTTTTAAGGGTACCAAAGAGAAGACACTTGGTCTCCTACTCAAGGAATCCACGACCACATTCTCCTTTCCCTTGATGTACAAAATTCCAAAATTGTACTCACTCATAAAATCACTCCACTGCCTCTGCCTGGAATTGATATCCCTTTGAGTGAAGAGATATTTTAAACTTTCATGGTCCATTTTGAGCTCAAAATTTTGCCCCACTAGATAGTGCCTCCAAAGTTTTAGAGCTAGCATTACAGCTACCAACTCTAAATCATGAGTAGCGTAAATCTCCTCATGTTGCTTCAACTTCCTTGACGCATATGCTATCACTCCTCCATCCCACATTAGCACATCCCCCAACCCTTGCTTCAATGCCTCCGTGCAGACTGTGAAGTATTTTTCCATATCCGACACTCGTAGAATTGGTGCACTGGTTAATAACCTCTTAAGCTCGATGAATTCACTATCACATTATTTTGTCCATTCATACCTGACCCCCTTGCGCTGCAGAGTGGTGATGGGTTTCACTATCTTAGAGAACCCTTCCACAAATCTATAGTAATAACCTGCTAGCCCCATGAAGCTTCTTACCTCATGAGCATTTTTCGGCACTGGCCATTCCATAATGGCCTTTACCTTTTCTGGGTCCACAGAGATTCCTTCACCGGAAATGATATGACCTAAATAGTGAATTTATTTCTGGAAGAAAGAACACTTTGACAACTTTCCATACAATTGTTTCTCTCTAAGGCAGAACAACACCACTCACAAGTGTTCCTCATGTTCTCTTTCATTCTTGGAATAGATGAGGATATCATCTAGAAAGACTTGTACAAAGCGGTCTAAGTACTTCCGAAATACACCATTCATGAGGCTCATGAATACTACTGGCGCATTGGTCAAACCGAAAGGTACTACAACGAACTCATAATTCCCAAACCGAGTTCGAAATGAAGTTTTAGGGATATCGCCTTCCTTAATTCTTAACTGGTGATACCCTAATCGCAAATCAATTTTTGAGAACATCATTGCTCCTTTCATCTAATCAAAGAGATCATCTATCTGTGGCATTGGGTACCTATTTTTCACTGTAGCATGGTTCAAGTCCTTGTAATATATACACAGTCATAAGGAAACATCCTTCTTCTTCACAAAAATTACTGCTGCACCCCAAGGTGAGACACTAGGCCTTATTATCCCTAAGTCGAGTAGTTCTTTCAACTGCATTTGCAACTCACAAAGTTTTGGCACTGTCATCCTATACAGAGTCTTGGAAATTGGCTTTGCACCAGGTTTTAGCTCAATGGTAAAATCAAGTTCCCTCTCAGGAGGTAACCTTGGAAACTCTTTCGAAAAAACATCCTTAAACTCTGATAATACTGGGTACTAATCCAAGGAGGGTCCTTTCCTTTCATTGGTTGCTTCCACTACATATAGTCAACACCCTTGCCTCATGCATTGTTTAACCTTCATGGTCGAGATAATGCATAGAGACACCTTCCTTCATACATCATGGATTTCTAATGGCCTTCCTCCATCGTCAACAAAAAACACCCTTTTTGCGTAACAATCTACCATAGCTCGATGGGCTTCTGACCAATCCATTCCAATGATTAGGTCATATGTCCCCAGAGCAGTGACGTATACCTTCAAACTAGAAGTACAGACTCCCAGATCTACTAGACGATTATCAATGCTAGGTCCTACCGCTTTTTTTTCCCCCGAAGCCATCTCGACTTGTTTAAAGTCATCATGCTCATAGGCTTCCAACCCACACTTTTCTAATGAAGATGGTGAAATGAAACTATCTCTAGCACCATAATCAAATACAATTTTAACATTGACATGATTTAGCGTACCTTATGACTCCACCACCATGGAATGATGTTCTGCCTAGCGATTATTAACTGCTGCATAAATTTGGTGGCTACTACTTGCTCCTCCCATCGAGGCCTTTCCTTCTCTATGCATAAATCCTACTTGCAACTCTAGGACGTCACGTTAATAATGGGGTCCTCCACACCCCCAACAAGTAACACGAGATGGAACCTGCACACTGCCCTATGACGGTCTCTAAAATGAGTTCCTTCCCCTGGAGCCCCTGCCCCTACTTGTTGCTCTCTGAGAAGGTCATGGACCTACCTGCGTTTTTGGTGATGAGTGGGATGTTGCACTCACTGCCATTGAAATACTTGTAGAAATTGTTCTAGGTGCGACTCTATTGCATAAGGAGGTGGCCTAGAGCTTCCTCCCCTGGAGAAGATCCTAGGGGCCTTCCCACGAATCCAGGATGTTGTGGAAAATTTGACATCATACCTCCGTTTAATCTCATGTGATCCTCTACATAACGTGCATTTTCAACTGCTTCAACTACTAACGACAGTTTCCACATCCATACCATGGCCCTTATCTTAGGGTTTAAACCATACACAAAACATATTTCCTATCGTTGATCGGTATCCATGTATGAGACATATTTTACCAACTCCATGAACCTGATCTCATACTCGTCCACGGTCCTGTTTCCTTGTACCAAAGCATGAAATGCTCCCACCTGTTGTTCCTCGTAGTAATTCGACAAATATTTCCTCTGGAACCTTTCCTCAAAAAGTTCCCATGAGACGGTGTCTGGGGTGAGGTGCAACTGCCTCTCCAGGTTACCCCACCAATTCAAGGCACTGTCCCTCAACTGAAAGATCATTATTTTCTCCTTTGATGTGGAAGCATAGTCTCTTAAGGCAAAAAATTGTGTTGTTCCTTCCAACCATGCCTTCGCATGTTCACTCGCACGACTCCAACAAACTTTGGGAATTTGATCTTCTATAGTTCTCTGGTGATGTCCTCGGGTGGAGGCCCTCCCTCTGAGTCCCTCGACACTTCAGGGTTACCCACTCCAGATGGTGGGGGTCCCACTTCGACATATGTTGACTGATGCCCCTTTAAAGTCTCATTAATAACCTCCAAAGAGCACAAAATGAGACCTAATTCAGGTGATGGTGGTGGCAACGCCAACATTGGTGATCCTTGCAACGATGCCCCTCTGCCTCGATTTCCCCGAGTCCTAACCATTTGGAATAATTGAATCTGCATCAACCTAAATGCTTGTCAGGGAAGAGTCTAAGGGCGTTCACATTCGCTCAACTTATACTTGTAAACATAGGGTTAGGTGTAAGTTTGTTTTTTACTTGTCTGTAAACAAACGTTACTCTCTTTAGGGTAAGTGCCTTAGGTCAGGGTTAAAGCATCTAAGCTTGGTATCGTCGTCTAAGTATGTTGCTAACTCTCTCACCTCGCTAAATAGGAATACTATGAAGCATTGTGGGGTACTTCACCACTTACCCTTGGGTATTTTCTTAACGTGCATTATAACCCGTCTTCTTACCCTGATATCCTTATATACCTTATAATTAATTAAACCCTCTCTTATTTAATAATGCTTTATAATTGATTAACTAAAAATCTATCACATTACCCTTAATAGCATTATATTAATTTAAGGTAATGTTAATTAATTACTTTAATTAACAAGTCATACATTAATTAATCACTATAATTAATTAATCATTTTAGTTTTATTTTAATCACTTTTAGTTTTAATAACATAGTTTGAGTTTTATAATTAAATAATTAAAATTTAAAACAATTTAAAACAATCAAAATTTAAAACAACTTTAAAAATAATTATTATAATTAAAAAGAATTAAAAGAATTTAAAATAATTAAAATAATTTAAGTTGGGCATCGTGGGTCCTCGCATGAGGCCCACATGCCTCGACCCCCCGCTCTTAGTACCTAAACCCTACACCTAGCAAACTCTCGCTCTCACAACATTCCTTCTCCCACCGCCTCTTCCCCTCTGCAACTGCGGGCTGGGGTTTCTCTCCTCGCGTATTTGGCTTGGCGCTTGTGCGCTTCCCGTGGGCTTGGTGCTTAACACTTTGGGCACTAGGTTTTGAGGCATTGAGCAATATGCAAGGCCTTTGTGGGCTCCTCCTCCATGTGACTTGGTACATGGCGCTTGGGCGTTGGGCTGGGCTTGTGCGTTGGGATCTTGAATAAACCCTTAAATTGTATCCAGACCTCTAAATCTTTCTTCAAATTGGGTTGTGCTTCCTATGCAATTTTCTTTTGTGTTTGTTGATCTCGACAACAAATTCTGTTTGATTTGATATGTTAAGCCCCGCAGGTTTTCGATTTCTTATTTCTTTGTTTTAGGTGGTGTTTAGTCTGTAGAATGTACTGAACTTGAGTACAGTCTTCGTATTTTGTTTTTATTTTATTTTCCATGTAATTCTTTTAAAAATACGTTTGTGACAATATTGGTTCCTATGATAACCATGCCCATATTCGTTTTGGGAGCATTGCATTGGAATGAAGCCCGCTTACAATATTTGAAAGAATCGTCTCTGCGCAGATGTCATGCTTGTGGGTACCTGTTCAACCAAAATCACACTAGTCTCTAGGGGATTTCAACATGGTTGGGGGTATGAAACCACCCCTGTTTTATCGGTTATCTTAGATCTTTATTTGGACTCCTTGCTACAGTTTTACTAGCCATAATTGATTTTTGATGTGGGGATATTTGCATGTTTAGCTACAACACTATTGCTGTGTTCTTTTCTTGTTTTTTTTTTGGAAATGATTCAAGAAACATGCCCCATGGGGTAGTATTCCTTCACTTTAGGTGCCAGGTCTGAGGGACATCTATTCTTCCAATATCATATGGGACTTGCACCCAACCTCATCTCATTGAACTCATGATATGTTGGTGGGCCAGTCCATGGAAAGAATGGAACGCTAGTGGATGGATTAACACTCCAACTTCACAAGTGAGCAAGTTCATGAAATGTTCATAGACATTTCATGGTTATTTTCACGCTATCTCTCCATTTCAGTCTTTTGGGTAGTCTCTCTTATATATATATATATGGGTTATTTTTGGTTATTTACTAGTTGTGATTAAAGGGTTTCAGGGCTGCATATTCATGTTTTTTGGGGTTGTTTATAGAACAAATAGCATAATATTTCAGTTATGAGGATGGGTAAGCCCTAGGTTTCAGTTTTGAAACTGGACTCTGATACCATTTGTAAGGCCTGAAAATACAGAGCCTCATAAAAATAAATATAAATACATAAATTCTTTCTAACCTACTTCTTTAATTATTGTTCCAGCATAATAATTGACAGTTTAGTAGCATACTAAAAACATACTAATAGCAGTATAATGATTAACAACAAAATAATGATAACAACAATAAGAAAATGCATAAGGTATTTACCTCAACCTGAAGCTTAGTGTTTTAGCCCTTTCCTGGTTGATGATGTTGTTGATGATACCGATCTTGCCCAAACTGAGTATTAACCTCACAACGAACTAGGAACAACCTCTTTGACTCCCTAGCTCCAGGAATCCTTATGGTTTCCTGGCCCCCGAGCCCAAAATTCCGAGCAACAATTGTGCCCCTGTGAGAGTCCTTAAGAAAAACTGTTATTTCCTCTCTTCCTCCTTCTCCCTCCCAAATTTTCTTACCTTCCTAAGACCCAAGATATCCCCAAAAACCAAAGATCCCCTTCCCCGAGTTCTCCCCTCTCCCTTATCTTCCTCCCTCAAATCCATTTCTCCAACCGCCTTCTCCCCCATTAATTCCTCAACCACCTTATCCCTCCCATTAATTACTTCATCTACCAATTTTAATAATATTATAATAAAGTCTCCATAAAGTTATTTTCATAATTAATTAAATTAATATTTATCATTCATGATAATTACATAGTTAATTAGGGTTGTTACATATCTCAATAAAATACACAAGCCTGCCAAATATTCAACCTACTTCAATTGCAAATGAAAAGGCCAATGGAAACACCAATGCCCCCGAAAAAAGGATAAGCCAATGTTGTATGCACTCTTTGCAGAAGAACTTGATCCCAAGTAGTGGGATTTATTTTACTATGCTTCAAATGAAGAAGTTGATGGAAATGCTATTTTTCTATATCCTTATTAATTTTCAGAAGATGAGTCAGATTCCCTCTCCTCTTCTTCTAAATTTAGTGATTCTGAAACACTAAATTGGGAGGGTGAGAAACTTACATTTCAATTTTGCATGTTCTCAAGTTTGCAGAAGCCATATACTGAAAAAAGGATCCAATAGGTTGATTGGTTGCTAGAAACTACTCCAACATGGATGTATACAATTAGGGAAATTTTGAGAAAATAAAAAGTTGATCTACTGAGGTATGTAGCTACTCATAGAGAAAATACAGTGAAATCTTTGTCTAGAAATCCACCATCCAGTAGATATGCTCCAACATATTTATATATGGATTTCCCAGATCAACATAAATATAGACAAAATTTTAGGAAGGATAGAGAAAAGTTGTTAAAACTCCAATTAAAAGAAAAGCAATAGATGTTAAAAATTACTCTAGAAAATATCAAACAGATTAAATTGTCCATAGAAGAAATAAGAAGTGAAAGAAACAATTCATCTAAAGATTAATTATCCAAAGTATATGAAGAAGCATTCACTGCACCAAAAGGATATAGAAAAAATCAATCTGGGAAAAAGAAGGTAGAAAAGTATGATAACTCTTCTAAAGAATCTTCTAGTTATTCTGAAAAAGAAGACTCAAAACCCAGTTCTCCAAAAGAGCTTAATCCAAGTCCTACATTACTATCATTTGGAGGAACAAATGTCTACATGAAGATCACATTATGTCCACCTGAGACAAAGCCATATGAAGTAGATTGTTCAGTTGATTTTGGTTGTCAATTAAACTTGCTAAGAAAGAATGTGATTCCATAATTTTATTGGTAAAGGCCGACCATGTCAGGAAAAGCTATAGATGGTTAAGAAGTACCCATACAAGGTCAAGTATATAACTTCCCATTAAAAGTTGGTAAGCAGTCTTTCTATCTTTATTTTCATTATGTGAACCAGATTAATGATGATTGTGTATTAGGTGCAGAATTTGTTGAACTCATTGTTCCCATGATAATAAATAAGAAAGAGAAAGTATTTGAATTCTAATTGAATGGGATAAAAGTTCAAACTCCTATGTTTACTGAAGGAAGATCCAGAAGTAGAGAAAAAGAACAACAATGGGTCTCTAAACAAGCCTCGTCATCAAGAGACTTACACAAAATGGAAATAAGTATTTGTTATGCTCAGATACATGGAGAGAAAATGTTGAAAGAAATTGCAGAGAATCTCATGAGAGATTGCACTTCAGAATATCCTAATGTCTTTTGGCATAGAGAGAAATATTTTGCATCTCTTCCCTATGATCCTTTAGTCAATATTACTCCATAGAAGGCATCAACATCCTTGCTGATTCCAATAGAGATTCAGACTTGCCAACATAATATTAATGATCTCCTACAAAAAGGACTAATAGACCCATCCAAGAGGATTTTATGTCAACAAGCACTCTGAACAAAAAAGAGGAAAGCTAATATTAGTGGTAAATTTCAAAACACTAAACAAATTTCTCTAGGATATCAAGTATCATTTTCCAAATAAAAGCTCATTGTTGCAAAAAATCAAAGGCAAGACTATATTTAGTAAGTTTGACCTCAAGTCTGGATTCTACCAAAATGGTATAGATCCATAAGACATAAACAAAACTGCCTTTGTTGTTCCTCATGGCCATTACCAATGGAATGCAATTCCTTTTGGCTCAAAGAATGCCCCTAGTGAGTTTCAGAAAAGGGTGGAGGACATATTTAAAGAATATTCATGGTTAATCATTTATATTGATGATATTCTAGTATGTTCTAAGAATCTCCAAGAACACCTCAAGAATTTACAACAATTTTATGATCTGGTGTTCAAACATGGTTTGGTTTTGTCAAAAACCAAAATGCAAATTGCAAAAAACTGAGATTTAATTTCTTGGTTTTCAAGTAACAAAAGGTCGAGTAATACTTCAAGAACATATTCTAAAATATTTCACAGAATTTCATGATGTTTTGCATGATAAGACACAGTTGCAAATATTTTTGGGCAGCCTCAACTATGTTCGACCATTCTACAAAGGGAAAGCCAATGACATTCTTATTCTACAACAAAGGTTAAAGAAGCATCCTCTAGCTTGGAACAATGCCATGACTGAAGTTGTCAAAATAATTAAAGAAAAGGTCCAAGCTTTTCCACCATTGTCTCTACCAAGGATGATTTTAAGGATGGAAATTTATTTTAAAATGTAGAAACCTTGGTGAATCTTACTAATCCTTCATATGCCAACTATAAATGTTTGGCGATATTTTTGTAAAAATATTCAAATTTCAAAGGATTTAATATAAGTTTTATAAAATTTTGGTGATTTTTAAGGTAAAATAATTTTATCCTAGAGAATTTGGGTGAATCATTTTTAAAATAGCTTTTCTCATTTTTGGAAAAACCATGGAAAATTAGCCCATGAGGGAAATTTATCCCCTAAAATCATCCATGGTCTCTACCCACTGGAGAAGGAAAATACATTATAGAGATAGATGCATCTAGTAGAACATGGGTTGGTGTATTGATTGAAGACATTAATGGAGTTGAAATAGTATGCTAATATGCTTCAGGTTCCTTTCATGGAGTATAGCTCAAATACCCTTCTAGCCATAAAGAAATTCTTGGAGTCAAGAAGATTTTCTTCCATTTCAAGCTTTATCTCAAACCAATACATTTTATAATTAGATCATATTTGAAAATATTGAATATAATGTTAAAATCTAAAAAACATCTTACTGAATCTCATTCAAGAATTCATAAATGGAGTCTATGGTTAGATGATTTTGATTTCACTATGAAACATAAGCCTGGTCATTTAAAATGTCTTTCTAACATGTTAATCAGGGAATCCAAGACTACAGATCTTGCTATGTTTTCAGCAAGAGAATCAGACAAAGGAAAACAACAAGAGACTCAAGAAGAAGAAAATCGATCTCGAGCCACAAAAAGAATAGAAATCTTGACAAGAACCAGTCAAGAGGTAATAGATTAGATGACTATAGAGAAGAAAAATATCAGTTTCCAACCACATTGATTGAAGAAACCAAGGAGTCTCCCATGAAGATTTAGATCCATGAGAAGTGGGAGAAGAAAGCATTTACATGCCTAAGAAATGACTCAAAAATGATATGGGGATGCATTAGGCAATTCTCCATAAATTATGATGATAATAATGTATGTTATTGTGGTATTGGATTTGGACCTGTGTATTGGGAGCACTATGCATTGTTGTTGTAACTAACTTAGGAACAGAGAGAAATTGTCGTCTGTGAAGATACTAAAAATTTAGTAAGAAGACCATGGATTGGATGGACTAAAATTCTGTTTGAAAGGTTTGTGCCAAGGAAAGACTAGTCATTAAAAGGATCCCAATTTATTTTCAATTTTTAGCATGAACTCTTGATTGCAGCACAACTGGAATTATGGTTTAAATTTAAACCAAATTTTGTTAGTGCAACCTCATCTAAGCTTGATGATCCAGAAATTGTACAGTATGAATAGGTGCTTAAGAACAAGGATGGAAAGATAATGGGTATAGCCCGAAAAGAAGTACTCTTAACCCTAAAGGTTCAAACCAGCTACCAAGGGGAGTGTCTCAAAGATCATGCACATCCATTCATGACCAAATCCTTTTTGGATTGATGCCTCAATGAGTCAATGATTTCATCTTCCCACTATAATACGTACATGAGTCATAGGACCCATATGGTTATGATTCTGACATCTCTTTGACTGAAGAGGAGATTCATAATTTAAATAACTTCATGGAGGATTAGTGCGGAAGTATTGTGGACCCTAATTTGAACATAGTATCTTTATATTATCGTCCATATGATATTTTGAAAATAAAATATGTTATGTGGGTCGCAATACACTCCACTTTGTACTTTGTTTGATTGTCGACCATTTTCTTGGCCATACCGTTCTATGGGTGACATATCACTCCACTGTGTATTTTTCAGGTTTGATTCGAGTCCCCATATGTCAAAAGACCATTAATGGATGAGATAACAAGTGGTTATCCCTACTTGCCCCAAATCTTAGTCGTATCATGTCCTTTGTCAATTTGGTTGAATCACGAGCTTTATTTCCTCGTGAAAGCATCTTTTTTTGCCTAAAGATGTCAATTTGTAATTCCCGGATAACTGGTTGGATATGCTATAAGTAAAGGCTTGAAGCCTCGCATTTGATCATTCGAGAGCCGACATTCGAAGCTCTGCAAGTTCGAGTCTAAGTCATAGTATCGAGTATGTAATGTCTAGTTCATGTTGAGTATGCTCTTCCCTCGCACCAACTGGTGAACATGGGAATTAGAAACAACTGGTAAAGACATTGTGTCCCATGTGTCTGTAAATCCATCCAATTTATGTATGCTCTCCCCTCACATCTGTTGATGACCTTGGGGATCAATACTAATTGGCTGAGATAGTTTATGTTTTATGTCTGTCATTCTACAATAAGGTCTCTTCTTTGTAAATTGAGCATGAAAGGGAATATAAGATCACAAAGTTTCTAAAATGAAGACACAAAAACAAGAGAAAAATAAAAGAAGAAGAGATAAGGGTACATTGTGTGCAAACAACTAACATTGATTGAGATGCAAAGATAATATATCACTTCCCAAAACGAACCATGAATTATATTTCAAAGACAACAAACACTAAATTGGGATGCAATTTGATTGTAAAAGACAAAAGTATTACAAACGCAAAAGTAAGTGGATCAATCCATTTATGCAAGTGAATCATTTCAACTAGTGGGATGTCATTTGACTGTAAAATATAGAAGTATTGCAATGCAAAAGTAAGTGGATTAGTCCATTAATGCAAGTGAATCCTTTCAAGTAATTAAAGCGATTTAAGTAGTGAGTGAATTTCACAACATAAATACCTCATTTATAATGTTTTAGTTAAAAATATCTTCTCTTTATATTATGAATCAATTACATTTCATTAATACTTTTAAATGTCATATCCTGAGTTGCAAGCGATTTAAGTAGTGAGTGAATTTCACAACATAAATACCTCATTTGTAATGTTTTAGTTAAACATATCTTTTTTTTTTATATTATGAATCAATTACATTTCATTAATACTTTTAAATTAATAAAATATGTACTTGTCATATCCTGAGTTGCATCCATAAAAATACATATAAGATCACAAAGTTCCTCAAATAAAGAAACAAAGGGAGAAGAAAGTTACATTTCATTTTAATACTTTTAAATTAAGAAAATACATACTTTGTCATATGGTGAGTTGCATCCATAAAAGGACATATAAGATCACAAAAGAAAGTTACATTTCATTTTAATACTTTTAAATTAAGAAAATACATACTTTGTCATATGGTGAGTTGCATCCATCCATAAAATGACATATAAGATCACAAAGTTCTTTAAATAAAGAAACACAGGCACAAGAAAAAATAAAAGAAGAAAATATGAGGATATATTGTATCCAAACAATAGTTGATTGAGATGTAAAGATAATATATTACTTTTCAAAAAACTATGGATTAGAATGCAAAGATAATAATAACAAAATTGAGATGCAATTTGGATGTAAATGACAAAAGTATTGTAAACATAAAAATAAGTAGAGTGGTCCATTTATGTAAGTTAGGCATTTTAACTATGAGTCATTTCAATTAGTTAAGTTCATTTAAATAATAAGTGACTTTGAAAACATAGATACATCATTTATAATGTTTTAGCTAAAAAGATCTTCTTTATATATTGTGATTGAGCTACATTTCATTTTCATATTTTTAAATCAAGGAAAGGCATACTTGTCATAGTGTGAGATGCATCTATGAAAGGACATATAAGATATTGAAGTTCCGAAGATGAAGAAACAAAGGCAAGAGAAAAATAAAAGAATAAGAGATAGAGATATGTTGTTTCCAAACAACCATCGATGGAGATGCAAAGCCAATATATCACTTCAAAAAAAAAACATGGATTAGAATGTGAAGACAATGATAACTAAATTGGGATGCAATTTGAATGTAAAAGACAAAAGTATTGTAAATACAAGAGTAAGTGGACTAGCCCATTAAAAAAAAATGGATTGGAAGGCAAAAATAAATGTAAGATTAAAATGCAAAAATATGTCACTGTAACATTATAATATGTCACTCTAACATTACATAGATAAAAATTGAAGGATAAAGGTTAACAATAGTCTATACTTCATACCGGTTTAAGACTTTCACTCCAAATTTAGCTTGTATAATGGCCAAGTTTTTAGTGTAGGTGATACCTTATAAACCATTTCTATCTAACAATCGTTATGCATGTAAGATTATTCACAACCCACACCCGAAGATGATGTGAACCCACACAATTTGTAAAAGAGGTAATAACACGGAACAAAATCCCAACATAAGTATATGTTATTGCATCAAGATACTCTATAACATCACATAGATAACAATACGAAGTCAAAGACAAGATATAATGCATGACATCAAAACCATCGACAATGTTAATGTTAGAGTAAAGATGTTATCACGTCAATTCAAAGACTTACACCTCAAAAACTTATTTCCAATTTGAGGAAACATTTAATACACTAAAAACCTAAGGTCATAGTCTAGCCAGAGGTCAAATTGATGTATGAGACCCCCTTGATTGTAGGACAAGGAACCCCCTCCATGTAGCAACTTGTCTACCTAATCTTCAAAGGTATACATACCATACTATTTTTTGAATTTGAACCTATAACCTCTAAGGAGGAAACCCAAAAATATGAAAAATACAAAACTTATATAAAACTAAAGCACAATAAAAAAAATAGGTACACAATAAATCTTTCATCATCAACATTAATAAAAAAGAAGTTAAGAAAATAACTTAGAAATAACTTTCTTTTAAAAAATAAAATAAGAAATGCATGCCATTTAACCTAAGTTAATAGGGAAATTGCAACAATAATTTTTTTATATTAAGCACTATATTGTTTTTCTTTAAAAAAACAAAAGAGGTGGTGGCCTATAAGGAAAAAAAGGAAGTACTTAACAAAGTAATAATAGAAATTACAAAATCCATATGGTTAAAAATTGAGAGAAATCAATTTTCAACTTTATGGGTTTTGCAAGTTATATTTTTATTTGTCAATTGAGTCTAGTATAGTGTTATTTTATCTATGCAGGATCAATTCTCACAAGCATGTTGAATCTATTTCTACATTAAAAACAACAATTTCAACAATAAAAAATTGCAATTTTAACAAAGATTTTATGGCCAAATTCCAATGATGATAAACCGAAAAAATTAGAAATCTTAAAATATCTAGCCTTCTTCCTATTTATATTCTTTGTATTCATTGTGTAGATGCTTTATGTGGAAATTTCATTAATTAATATAAAGCACTAGAAATAGCTAGCAATGGATTTCCTCTTTCATCAAACTTTTTTTTATATCATATGGAAATTGGATGATTCGATTTTTTAAGCTTTTATAAATTGTGATTTTTTTTAGCATACAACTCCATCATGATCCATTTCACATTGTCACCAAACTCTTTCACAAATTTGTTACACATCTGACCAATGCTAGCAGATTTTAGATTACAACTCTTTCACAAATCCATTGCCCATCTACAAACAATTGTCACCTGGGTTTTAGAACAATTTTGCAAGAAAATATTTGCTTGGAATACCATCTTGCATGTTCTTAAGTTGATTTGTTATGCCCACTTCATCGGATTTTTGAAAGGTGACTCTTCTTCTAGAATTTTGAATCATCCTCTCTAGTTCATTAACATTCAAAGCTATGCAAATATTCGTATGTATTTCTAATTCATGATGATAATGATGATGATTAAACATCCATTGAGACTAGAATTGGTTTATCAAACTTTCAAAAAGGTAAGAGATTACTTAGATTTCTTTAGAATTTAATTTTTGTGCTTGAAAAGCATCAAGAGAAGAGTTCCAAGATCATCGTAGTTTTGATGACTTAGGAGGTTAGGAAGGTAAGTATTGTAACAGATATTTTGAAATTGTGATCTAATTTGAGTATATGCAAGACACTCTAGGAGAAAGTGATTTTCATCTTCAACCATCTTAGTGTCATAAAAATGACAATTCTTTCATCGCACGGTGTTTTGGGAACTGTCCAACGCTCAGTTTCACTATGCATCTCATGGGAGTTGGCTCAAATGTTAGCAATGTTGATTTTTTTTTCTTTGCACTAGTCAAAACTAATAGATACTTTTGATCTTCTAGATTAGGGTTGACCACCTCCTTATAATATCTTAATTTGCTTTTATCCTCCAATTCTTTATTACACCACAAATTCTCCTTAAATTTAGATATAATAATATTTTTAATTATCAGTAGTCTACATAATGAAATCTTCTTGTATCTCCTAATGATTTAGCTAAAATTTGGCTAATTAAAGTCTAAATTTATCTTTCATAAAAATCAAGTTTTATATTAAACTTGAGCTTCACTTATGTTTAGTTTCTCATTTTTCTCTTTTTCCTTGCATATAAATAAGGCAAAGGCTGCAAATTTGTATATAGCTCTCTTTATATTATATGGAAATTGGGAGTACAAATTTTCCAAACTCTATTATATTGGAAAATATTTTCATCCTTTCACATAATCAACAAACTTTTTCACAAATTGGCTGCTCATTTGTGGGTTTTGAACAGTTTTGCAATCAAATATTACTTGGTCTACCAAATCTTGAAATCTTAGAGATGAGTGTAAGATAATGAAATTCGATTTAAAATTATTTGTTGTTGAATTATTTGTCTGAGAAATGGATTATATTAACTTGGTTCCACAGTAAACTATTGAAATGATTTAAAAACTGTTTTCTTAACTTCAAATTGGACCCTTGACTCTATGAGAAAAATGGGATGCTTTGATGACAAAATTTGAAAAATAAATAAATAAATAATTATGAAAAAATGGGATATTTTGATGAGAAAATTTGAAAAATAAATAAATAAATAACTATGCAAACAAAGAACCCATAGCACAATGATATATATAGAATGAACTGTTATGTTGAATTTTTTTTTTTGAATTATAAAAATAATATCCCATATGGTAGGGACCCTCACATCCCCTCATGTCTCATGAATTTCCTTGGAGATGTTTTCACATGATTTCCCACTCCAGTTCCGAAAACTTGGTGGAACAGTGTATTTTTATGAATTCCCTTAAAATTTGGAAATGTTTTCACATGGTTTCCCACTCCATTTCCGAAAGCTTGGTGGAACAGTGTATTTTTATGATGTTTTTGTATTATATGAGGAAAGATAATAGTGTTTCGAAAACTGGGTGGAACAGTGTATTTTTACGATGTTTTTGTATTATATGAGGAGAGATAATAGTGTTTTTGTATTGTATGAGGAAAGATATGAGATTTCAGTGTTTTATATAGTTATAATAAATCTTATTTCAAATAAAAAAATTGCAATTTTTGTTTTGACATGCAACATTAAGATGAGATGAATGCAACATTAAGATGAAAACAGTGTTTAAATTAGAACTTCACATAAAAATTTCTCTACTTTTCAAGTAGAGACATCAAAATTCAAATGACCTTGTTTAAGAACAAGATATCATTTTAGTTTTTTAATTCAGGAACATATCAAAGCTTTAGGAAGTTTCATAAAACAGTTGCGTAAACTAAAGGATTACGGAAGAATTTGAGAAGGAACAATTGTGTACATTAAGAGATTCTCTCAAGAGAAGGAACAGTTGTGTACATTAAGAGATTCTCTCAGAGTCAAGATTTGAGGAATGTTTAAATTACAACTTTACATAAAAATTTCTTAACTTGCAAAGTAGACATCGAATTTCAACCCTACATAAAATGACCTTGTTTATGAACAGGATATCATTTTAGTTTTTTAAAACAAGAACATATTAAAGCTCTAGGAAGCTTTCATAAAACAGTTGTGTACATTGAGAGATTCATGAAGAATTTGAGAAGGCCAAAAAGAACAATTCGGTCCACATAAAGTTAAGTTATTTTCTGGTGATTTCAACAAAGACTGTCATTCAATGTTTCATAATTTCTGCTGCCATGATTTTGTTTGTGGCAAGCATGAAGTACAAAAGCACATATATTTTGAAGTAAAAAGCTCATAAAGTTTGTTGATTTCAAAATTTGTTTTAAAGATTGGATGTCTCCAGAATAAAAATATAGTGAATGTAAATATAATATTAAACAAATTGTAAGGTCCCAAAGGACTACTCAAAATTTCAGGTAATTTCAATAACTGAACTTCAATCCGGTGAATTAATAAAAACATGCATTTCTGTATGGTATAAATATTAGACGTTAAGTGCCATAAAAGCATTTTGGAGGTGAACATAAATATAAATATCATATTTGTTTAACAAAATCAAGTCTAAAATATACTACCATTGATTTCGTAAAATTGGTTTTCAAATCTTGGTTCTATGAGACGTTCATGGAAGTGTAATTGTTGAGTAGAATTTGCGATTCGAGTCTTGATTCCCTGCTTTCCCACCTCTGCAGAAAAGTCTTGTACCACTGTGCAGATAGCTTGGGATACCGCTTCAAGTTGTCATTAAAGTCCACATAATGAAGACCAAAACACCAAGTATAACCAGTCAAAACTTCAAAGTCATCTAATAGAGTCCATATAAAGTATCCACGGATGTCTGACCCATTCCTGTCACAATGAATAAACGTTTTAAGTCTGACAGAGGCATTCATCATTTCACAAGTTCCTTGATTTCATCATAAGTTTCAAAAAACAATTGTTTAAGAAATGGTATGCCTTGAATGGAACATTGTATGCTCTTTGTATACCTTATTGCTGCAAGCACATACTGAAGGACATCTCCATGGAGATCAATCCTGTATTGGTCATTCAAAGCCTCAGAGAGGGGAATAGAAGAATTATTAGGCTTTGCAAATCCTGTCCAGACATGAAAGCTGATATTGTAAGTCCAAAACAGATAATTAGATGGTCACTTGCACAAGTGGAAACCTTATAGGCACCAAAGAATGATCGAAAGGTGATATAGGAAGCAGTAGCACCAATCTATGGTGTATGTTTTCTTGAACCTGCCCAAATCCACAAGTGTACTGAAATCTCTCAATGAGGATTTGAAAACCTAACTTGTACTAGAGGAATAACACAAGAACAGTACCCACCATTTTCATACACAAGAATAGTCATATTATGGGAACGGTCCTCAACATATTCAAGCACTGCCTGTATACTTTGCGGTAAAACTGGCATACCAAATAATGATGTCTGCCACAAATTTCAGTATGAGGTTAATATTTTCTCTCAAGATATGAACATTACTTAGAAGATAATGTTAAAAATTCCAAATAATGATGTCTGCCACAAATTTCAGCATGAGGTAAATATTTTCTGCCAAGATATAAACATTACTTAGAAGATAATGTTAAAAATTTATAAAAATTATAGTAGAATTTTTGGATTTGATTTGTGCTTTAGTTTAGAATTATGTTTCTAAAGTAAGTCATAGTTTATATCCAAAATTTTTACTATAAATATGATGACCTGTGAAAATCTACATACTCAAGGTTTCCTGCCAAAAGAAAAACATAAGCATAAGATTATAAGATTATAATAGGGCATGTGATTCTTCAAAATCCTCTTACCTTAACGCTGATGGGGATTCCATCTCGCTCCACTGTATTCCTCAAGCATTACAGAACAGCCATAAAATGTTCTCAATATCATATCCTAGCAATGTATCACTTTTGAATTTAAAAAGACATAAAACTTCAACGGAACAAAACCATTTTCTTTTATGATTTTGAGGCAGTAATGTTACTCTTCATAGATTTAAGGAGGCCAAGTTGAAATGTTGTTAGAAGATGAGATTCATTGAGTTAAATCTGTTTGTGAGAATGACTCTCGTACCTGCAATTCCAACAGACATATCTTGAGCATAGTCTCTTGACATAGGAGCACTTTTTCTTGGAACATCGAAACAATACATGGTAAAATAGTGATTGACACCAATGAAGTCCAACGACCCTTGTAACTTTTGAGCCTGTTCCTTTGTAAATGAAGGTAATCGAGAACCCACTATTTTCCTTATGCTCTCTGGATAGTCTCCAGAAACAAATGGGTCTAAGAACCTGGATTTTGGAAAAAGAAATTATTTCAGAATGGATGTCCACCATCAACCAAACAAAAGTACACCTATGTGCATCCACTTCAATAATATAGCTGTTAATTATTTGAATATGCACAAAAACCCCAACTGAAAAAGGGAAGAAATAACAATTAGTGAGACTGCTCAATGGCACTGAAGGTTCTGGTTGAATCATGAGTTAACTTGAAAATTCACTGTTAAAGAAGTCACTTACCAGCCCACCATAAAATCATTTGCTCTTTGAGTAGCAGCCACATCAGTGGATTTATTGGTAAGAGGTATCATCCAATTTACTAAAATTACTAACCCAATACAGCCCTTTTGCTTTGCCTGCATTCATCAAGAAATTTAGAAAATCTCATAGACTGAATGGAGATGAAGAGAGATCAGAGAGGAAAAGAACCTGATAGGTTTTCCTGTACAGCTCCACAGCAGCTATATGCGATAGCAAAACATGGTGGCCAACAATATAAGGCTCAACAGTTGAGTTTCCAGCAGTACAATTTCCAAATGGTTGGGAGCATCGTTGAGGTGGGAAAAATCCATAATCATATCCTGCAGTTGTAAATATATTGGGCTCATTGAAAGTGGACCAATATTTCACTCGATCACCAAACTCTCTGAAACACACATCTGCATAACCTTCAAAATCCTCCCTGCATAAGATCAAAGTAAATTAGAGAACTCTGTTTCTCTAACAATAAGATTATTTATGTATCATTAAATCGCTGCTTTGGCTTGTTTGTCAATCCCCATGGGAAGAAAATCAAACACAGGAGATGACACAAGAAGTTTACACAATCCGTGGATTTAAGAAACCCCCATAGGAATCTTCCAGAGCTTGCGGCAGATCAAAGTGGTATAGTGTAATATGTGGTTGAATGCCTGAGACATGCATTGTGTCACGATTAATATCTTTCAGGATGATAGTCACATAAATAAAAACAAAGTAGAAACAAGTTTGTCAATAAATAAAACAAGAGCCCTACCATGGGACAAAAGTTCATTGATGAGGTTATTATAGTACTCAAGGCCTTTTGGGTTGATGGGTCCTTCACCATCTGCATCAATATATGTGAAATGGTTATTTCCTACCATTTTCCATCGAGTGTTTATTAAATTCTCAGGATTAAGCATGAGGTTAGACCTCTAACGGAAATATACCAGGAATAAGCCTGGGCCAGGAGATTGAAAATCTATAGGCATCTACTCCCATCGCAGACATTATTCCAATATCCTCCTTCAAAGGCCATATGAAATTTTGCATCAGGTTGATACCCAAATCATCTAGGAGTTTAACTATTGATCCATTCATATAAAAACCACAAACTGGGATTTGACATGCACCTAATACTTGAGGATGTCTTACAAGTAGCCACTGTATATGGGTTTGTGCTAGTGACATCTATTGTTCTTAGATTTGCATATATACCTTGTAACGATGGTATTGATCAACAGCTACATCTCCATTACCTCCATCCAAAATAGTCCCTGACAATACAATTGGAAATAGCTCACTTCCAGTTTTGGCCTT